>BMAU01015240.1:0-197294 GCA_019973935.1 Trichonephila clavipes | reverse complement strand
ATACATATATGCTTTATTCAGCTGGTACATTCGCTACCCTTGGCATATATATATGCCTTTCTGAAGTACAATATTATTTTTCTTGTAAACTTTGCATTGCACTGCTATTTGCAAAACTACAGTTGGACCTCTATTTAGTGAAGTCACTGAATCCTGAAAAAAGATTCGTTACATGAAAAATTGTAGCAGGCCTCCTTGTGCACCTTGAGTAATGCTAAATCTGCTATAGCGACTGCCGCTTTCTACAAATTTTTTTATAACCTAACTGTCTCGGACTCTCCTCGTGCTGCTGCTGTGGCTGGGTTTAGATTATTCACTGGACATGACTGTCTTAAGGCTAAAAATTATAAATATAGCCTAAACAAACTTTAAAATACAATTGTGTCAATGAAATTTACTATTCAATCCGTAGACAAACTTTGTATCATTATCAATTGTAGTCAACGATGTAACTAAAGGAAGACAGTGTGTGTATCAAATGGGTGTGCTCCCCACCACATTGCGCCCAATCACTCTCGTTTGATCATAATACTTCATAGTGAACTTTGTTACGTTGAACTAAAATGTAAACTGTTTTGATTGGTGGAGTGCCCAAAATATTGTGTCACATGCCATTGGTTCGCCATCCTTGCTCTAGGTGAGTTAAGCATCTGGTAAAACCAGTTCAAGGTGATTGATCACCATAAAATGTGCTAAAAAAATAATAATTTGAAAAATGTCCTGAAGCTTTTTAAAAATAGAGAGAACAAAAATCGAATTGGGAGAGAAAAAGTTCGTCAAATAGTAAAAGCACCTCACTATTTGGAGGTTATTTTACAAAGAAAATAGTAAAATGTTTGTGGTTCCAGTAAAAAGTTAACGAATTAAATTCGCTAAATATAGGTACATTATATGGAGGTTCAACTGTATTCCAAAGGCTTTGGATTGCAATGCAATGATCTTGACAGTGTTTGTGAAGGATTTACTTATGTATGCCTTTCCTTTCCTCCAAACTAGAGAGGCTTCTGTGAAAAAAGATGGCATTGGGGAATGAATCATGCAACTTTTCTTTGGTAGTTAAGAGAGTAGGGTTTTAACTGCAATATTTTAGAGCTATGTGTCTTTTAAGGCAGTAATTCTTTGAATTTGAATTAATGAATTGTTAATTAGCTGTTAAGTACTGAATTATTTTAATTTGAAAAGCTTTTTTTTTATCTAGTTTACAGAATCTGTTTGCTGGAATTGGGGAACATTCTTCACTACGTTATGATGTATATTTCAATCTTGTTCGTGTGGCTGGACAAACTGACAATGTTAATACAGTTTTCAAGGATTTGAACAAGGTATACTGTTAAGTTTTAAAAATAAATTTTCACTTATTTTTAAGATATATATTATGAAAGTTAAAAATATATTTACACTGACTTATTCAATTAAGTAACATAAATATAATAATTAAAAATGTAGCATTCAAGTTATCAAGGTAGCAAAAATTATTTATCAAAAAGTTTATTTATTTTAAGAATTAGTAAATGTAGTTTTTCATAATTTTGTACGAGTATAAATAAGTGATCATAAAGTAAAAAACAACAGTTACTTGATGAAACTTGGAATATTGTGTATTGAAATTACAAACCCATATATAAGTTTGTTATAAATTAAACAAGTGGTAAAAAGATGCAGCTTTCTACAGGTTGCAAGTTTATTTAAAACTTGAAAAGTTTTGGATGTTTCATCAACAGATTTTCTCCCCTTCTGGTAATTTAGCCATTTTTTGCCAAAGAAATGTTTTGGAAGTGTGACATCAATTCATGACATATATTGTGTTGGCAACTAAATAATTGCAGATTTTTTTTGAAAATCAAAGACAATTTTTTCATTGAACTAAATAACTTTATTATGTAATGTATTACCCATTTTGATCAATGACCTTTTTCCATCTTTCAGGCAGTATCACAATCCCACATTCATAAAACTTCTGGTTTTTATTAGCAAAAAACTGTATCAGGTGCAATTTAACATCATCATCATTATTGAAATTTTTACCATTTTTGTAAAGATCGAAACAAAAAGTAATCAGATGGTGCAAAGTCAGGACTATATGGTGGATGTGGCAAAACATCCCAACCAAGCTCCAATAATTTTTGCCGAGTGACCAAAGATGTGTGTGGCCTTGCATTGTCATGATGGAATACACCTTTTTGATTTGTCAATTCGGGCCGCTTTTCTTCAACTGCATTGTTTAATTTCGTTAGTTGTTCAATGTAGACATCAGAATTGATCGTTCGGTTGGGTGGTAAGAGTACAAAGTAGACAATTCCTTTGCAATCCCACCAAACTGATAACAAAACCTTCTTTTGATGAATATTAGCTTTTGATGTTGTTTGAGTTGGTTCACCTGGCCTGCTCCACGATCTTTTCCGCTTGATATTGTTGTAAACAACCCATTTTTCATCGCCAGTTATCAGTTGTTTTAAAAATGGATAATTTTCATTACTTTTCTTTAGCAAATCGCAGCTGTTAATGCGTTGCGTTAAATGCGTTTCTTTCAGTTCGTGAGGAATCTATGTATCTCGAGTTTTTGAACATAGCCAAGTTGTTTTAAGTGATTTTCAATGCATGTATGTGATACATGAAGCTTCTCTGCAATCTCGCGTGTTGTACTGTGACGATCCGAATCGATTATTGCTTTGATTAGGTTGTCATCAACTTCAACTGCACGACCAGAGCGTTTTTCATCTTTGAATAAAAAATCACCAGAACGAAATTTGGCAAACAAATTTTGACACTGCCGTTCTTTTAAGGCTTCATCACCATAAACAGTACATAACTTTTTATAAGCTTGCGATGCGTTTTTCCCTTTGCGGAAATAAAAAAGCAAAATATGACGAAAATGTTCCTTTTGATTTTCCATTTTTCAATGAACGCCAAACGAAAACTACGCAACCGATCAAAAAACCTTTTTTTATTGATTGACAGCTGAATTTTCAACTATCAAATAACAAAATGTGTTTTACATTTATACTACGTCTGCAAACCTAAAAATTCATCTGAAGCCATCTATGAGTGAAATCCGAATTCTTCAAAGTATTGCAATTTTCTTTGTATATTTTAATAATGAATTAGAATTGCGATCCCCCTCCCCTTGTATTCTTTAAATTGTTATAGCATTTCATGTCTTATACTGGAAATGACTTTAAATTACATGAAACTGCTGTAATAATTTTTTTTTAGAAGTCTATTTTTTTGTGGGATACTAAAAAGGGTTATAAATTTATATAAATGTGTTAAACTTATAATGCCAAAAATGGATTTCGACATTTGTTTTACTTAAACATTTTAAATGTCACATTTTACCATTATCTCATTTAAAAAGTATATGATGTAATTTTTTTATGTTTCTTAAAGATGAAATCATGGTTAGCCGAAATGAAAGTTGGTACTGAAAAAACACAAAAACTTCTACGATTGTTACATGAAGTATTAGTGGAGAGCAAACAAAGGTAAGTCATTTTGATAGTTTAAAATTGCATTTTCAAATAATTATCTACAAATTTGTTTTGAAATTAAAAAAAGTTATAAACATTAATATATTTACTGCTGAAATATAGCATAACTTCTTTCGTTGTTTAATGATTAAATTTTAAAGTAGAGAATAAAATTAATATTTTGTGATATGTTATGTTAGTGGTGGGGTCTCTTGTGTGGAGTCTCTTGTGTGGCCTTCATAAAAGCTAGTACTTGTATTAATTAATAGTTAATTATATAGATTACAACAATTTTCATCGCCCAATCGGTATAGTGGTTAGCGACGCTGACTATGGTGTCGTAGGGACTGGGTTCAAATCCCGGAGAAGTTGTTTGTAAATGTATAGTGCCTTTGCAGCATGGGGTACTTTAAATAGCCGTTCAGCCGCAAGTCCTCTCGTGAGGTTGGCGGAAGGGGAAGAGAGGTGGGAGGCCCTGACCACCCCCAGGGTGTTCTCCCTAAAAATTGGGGTGAAACCGAGCTAAATTATTCTGTCACCTGTGTGGTGCTCAAAGCTACAGATAACTACAGGCATCGCTTAGCCCTTTGCCATGATGAATTTCGTAGGCCTTGATCTGGCCTTTGCCGATCAGATGGCTTTGGTAACAACAACAGCAACAACAATTTTCAAGCCAATGGAATTAAAGAATGGTATGAATGTATGTGTGTTTCAATGACTACATGTGGGAATGGCCAATTGTACACTTCAAATGTTAGAACACCACCTAGAGCAACATGACAACACTACCAGACATGTTATATGACAGGAGAGGGCAAACTTTTCCAGGTTACAGGGTACTTCTAATTTTTTTCAAGGTTTTGCGGTCCACCCAGAGCAGCGATACTCAACCTGCTGCCCACCAAGCCATTTTAAGTGGCCCAGTTATGGTTCATTGCTCTGAGAAATTTACTTAAGAACATTGTATTAAAATTTTGGTGCGAAATTCTTTGCCAAGAAATCAAATATATTGATTTTGCTGTTTTCTGCCGTTGTCTTGTGGGTACGAATTGATGATCTTTTTCTATTTGGAACGGTTATGGTTAGTGAGAACAGACAACAGTGGAACAGCAACAATTTTATGGGTGGAACTAATTTTAACTCTCTTTCATATCTTGCAAGCGAAAAATATTCGAAGAAAATATATCATTTCAAGATGATTGGAAGGTTGACTATGCTATAGTGAAAAACAAACATGGATCAGTAATTGTTTGATTTGTCACAAAGTGCTGTATTAAAAAAATACCAATAAACAGGAGTCATTCAATGAGACTTTTCCTCAAATAGCTCTTTCAAGAGGTGATAAAAAGGCTTTCTTTTATAATCTTTATAGCAGCAACATAGTGATTTGTCAGTGGTAATATCACAGCAGTAACAAAGACATATCCTATGAAGTTAGTTACATTATTGGTAATCATATGAAACCATTTACTGATGCTGAAATTATGAAGGAGTGTTCCTTAAATATTTCTAATTTAGTGTTAGTGACAAAAATAAAAAATATAAAAAAATAATTAAAAAAAGTAAAATAGGAGTTATAATATTTGATCAATTTTCCACATTTTAAATTTCCTATGTTATCTTGATCTTAAGCATTTCTCCCCCCTCCCCATTTATCCTCATGTTGCGGCCAGCATGAAATAACTAACATAGGCATGCAGCACTTGTGAAACAGCTGACATATATGTATGCGACCCAGCAGAAACAAAAGGTTGAGTACCCCTGACCCAGAGTGTAGGTTTGGTGAGCTAAGAAAAAAGTGTATGATATTGATATAACAACTAAGTAATAAATACAGACTATGTACTTACCTACATAACTATAATAGCATAAACTTAGTCTTTTAAGACCACATTTAAAGCAAAATGGAAGATACAAACATAATAACAGCCTCAAATATAATAACCTAAAAGATGCATTTATCATCAAACAATTAAACAAACAGTTAAAAATAAAATATTTTCATCTGAAGTTAGTGCTCATACTTAAAATCAGTTGAAGACTTATTCTGCATACTGTCAGTCAATCTTGAATATTTTGGTATAAATAAACTGAAAACGTCTTGGAGGTCCACCGGTCAACCACGATCGACTTAAAGTCCACCCTGGTTATATGATGCCCACTCAGAAACTATTTTCATACCATTATTGTTGTGACTAATTTCATGTACATTAAGATGTGTTTTTTTGCATGAAGAACATTTAAATATTAATTTGAATATTAATAAAGTGTTTTATTATAAGTTTCTGTTGACTGAGATACATCAATTATGTACTGAAAAAGACGCTGGTAGCTTATATTATGTAAATCTGGTAATGTGCTGTTAATAGACTTGTCTCGTGCTGCTAGTTATTTTTTTAAAATTTATTATTCTTTTGTTTTACTAGTACTTTTTAGCTATTGTATCTCTAACAAGTATATTCTTTCATAGAGAAAGTATTATATATTTTATATGAATACAAAAACATTCTATATGTTGTTACTTTTTCTGTCAAATAATAAATAAATAAGAATTCAATTTTTTTTTGTAATATTTCTGTGTAATGTACTAAATTGTGTGAAAACTATAATAATTTCATAAAAGTCTCATTTATAGGTACATTAATCTGTGCGGCCTCCTTTATTACTACCTAATTTACATGTGGTTTTTAATGGTATAAAGGTTCTCGACCTTTGTTATATTATTAAATTATGAAACAAAGTGAAAATATTCTTTGCTGTTACATATGTTAATGTTAACAAAATGGTGTTAACAGATTTTTCAAATTAATACCTTAATAATTTGTTTGAAATTATTTGGTTTTATTAAAAACTTTTTTTTTTAAATAATTGTTACAGTGAAATGGCTGCAAAAGTAATGATTGAGTTACTTGGTACATATACTGAAGATAATGCCTCACAGGCTAGGGATGATGCACACAAGTAAGGTTTTATCATGTTATTCATAGTTTTAAGTTCGCTTTTAAATAATGTTTTTAAATATAGTTTTTATTTAACAAAAATTAAAATAAAGAATTAATATTGAGAAGCATGTGTCGCACGGAAGTCACAATTTTTTCTTTTTACCTTTTTTTTTGGTTGTAATATTAAGTAATAGAAAATTTTATTATAGCGACGGTTGTAGTCTGAACTTCATATTTGCTATTCTATAGTAAATCTTTATTTTCATTGAGTGTAACATTAAGTAACTATAAATTAATAAATATAACTAAATTAGATTTTAAGAATTAAAAATGTAAAGTAGGTTTTTTTTAAAGTAAGAAAAAATTTCATAAAATATTAGAATAACTGAATTTTATTTGAAATGTTACTTGAAACTTTATTTCTGACTTAAGTTAGATTTGTTAATCCTGTTGTTTGATTATTTTTTTTTGTTTTTTTTTTAATTTTGAACATTGCAAAATGTCCTGTAGACTTTTAAACATTTAATAACATTTTTTAAAGTTCAGTTCATTAACTTTTTTGTGTTAAGCTTATCTCGGACTTATTCTTTCCAACTTCACTCCTCTTCAACTAACCCCGCCCGACCACACCCCCAATCGAGTAGCTGCCTCCCCATTGGATGGGAATTAGTCACTCAAAGACCTCTATATACGGCCGTTTCGACGGCCCCACCGCAGCCGGACGCCAGCGGAAAGGTACGGCTCACAGTCACCTCGCTCTGTTGGCCGGCAATCTCACCGTCAGCCGCTGACCTTGGGGCCTTTGCTTGCGAAGACCGAATCAGCAGCCACAGCTCACTTCCAACACAAACAAAAGCTTCCAGCATACTCTTATTATTTAATTATTACTTAAACTACTGGCAACTACTAATTCTTAAATTTCTTAAATTAAAATTATCTCTAAACCAAAAAAAAGGGCAAATCACTGTATTGACTGTCATCCCCCCAATTTATGACTGAACGGAGATTAAGATCTCTTCGAAGATCAGGTGCTCCAATTGAAACCGTCAACACCTTATCTCTGTTTAAGCCATTTTTAACAGTTCAAGTGACATCTTTGTTTACCAGATTTTAACCAGCTATTAAAAAAAAAATTATCCATCTAGATCTTATTGACTTTTAAATATTTTGCTTTCTGAAATTATTATTTTCCCCTCCTTTTATTAAAAGTTAAATTTTTAAATAAATTCAGGATTATTAGTTAATAACATCCTTATTTTGAAAGTAATATTTTTGGTTTTGTTCTTTGTGATAAAGAGTTTTATACAACATATTATTTTTTAATTGTATAAGTTTAGTAATGTATAAACAAAAATTGTGTTTAAATTTTCTAATTTTTTTGCATCTCTCTTCTGATCTTTGGTTATATTTAAAATAATTATTTAATCTAGTTTGCATGTCTGTAGAATATATCTGACATAGAAACAGACCACAGCATTGTGGAAAAAAGTTATAGTATCTGTTAATTCAAGCTTTTGTTTTGAAGAATAGTTATACTCTTATATTTCATTAATACTTGTAGTTTATAATATCTTCAAAAGCACACACATTTTCATCTGAACTTTGGAATACATTTTAAATATTTTTATATAAATTTTAAGTTTTTTCCCCTTTTCTTTGGAATTATTGTGTTATCTTTTTCTCATATTTCTTCTGGATGAAAATAAATTCATTTGACATTGTTGTATAATTTTTTTTGTAATGATGAGTTATGATTTATTTAGTTGATGGTTTTTTAAAAAAATATACCACATTTTCTTGATTTGGACTTATGTATTTTCAGAAAGATCTCAAATTCATTGTTTTCTTTCCTTTAAAATTTCTTATGTTCTTTACGTTGATATGTCCCCCCTCTATAAGTTTGATTTTTTTTAAAATTAATGAATTTGTAATAGTTACTTAAATATAAATGCTCAATAGCTTGTTTCGTTATGATTGCTTTAACTTTTTTTACATTTTACTGTTAGCTAAATTTCAATCTTAATTTTCCAGTGTCTTTATAACATTTTTCTATGGGATTTGTTTAAAATAATAATGCAGTATTTTAAAAAATTTTCTTTATATTATTTTCAGATGTATTGTTACATCTCTTGGTGATCCCAACACATTTTTGATGGACCACTTGCTTGTTTTGAAGCCTGTAAGATTTTTAGAAGGAGAATTAATTCATGATTTGCTAACTATATTTGTTTCTGAAAAGTTATCATCTTATTTGGCATTTTATGCAGCAAACAAAGACTTTGTCAATTCTTTAGGTAAATGTCACTGTAAATATTTTATTTGCTGTTTTAACCCTAATTTTAAAGAATAAAACATTAATTCTTTCCAGTTATTTTCTGATTTTATATTTTATTGTATTATTCAAGTTTGTTTGATCAAATCCATTTTCTCTGAGTAAAATATATTCCATTCTTTTGACCCTACATTGTAATAACTTATACTTAATTTTATCTGTTGAAGTAGAGAATGGTGTTTTTATTAAATAGTTCAAAAGTGTAAGGGCACGTTATAAATGAATATATGTATTACAATTTTGTAAAATTATTTGAATAAGTTCTTTTCTCTAAATTTGGCTCTTTGTTGGTAAAATTAGATGCAGACAATTTTTAACAGCATTTATTATAACGTATTTCTCTTCAGTTTTGCTACATAGATAAATAAAATAAAAAATTTGATGTATTAATTTGTACTGTTCAATTTAATGTGATACAAGTTTTCACTTCCTTAATTCTATTGTATATATGCATGATAAAATGGTTTTGTTTACTTTTATTAATTCATCATTAAAAAAATCTATTATGCGGTTAATCCTGTGGAGACTGACAAAGTTGGATAAGATCATAAGAATGTTGACTTTTTAAAAAATCAAGCACAACATGGGGTTCTGCAGGGATATCTTTTCCTGAAAGTTCCATATAACTCAAGATATGTTTGGCAGAACACTGATTAACCTGCCATTGGGCAACAGGTGGTGAAGATCTTTTTGTCTTTTGAGACCGAGAGGCACTTTGATCTGATCACTCGTAAAATGTGAGAATGTAGTCTGGGAGCCTCTCACATTTAAGGGCTAGATCCAGATTCACTTTATTACTCACATACCACTCTCCACTCCATCATATATTGATTTTTTCATGAATATACGAGGGTTGGGGCATAAGTCATGGCAATTATTTTTTTTTCTTGTAGATATGTGAACAGATCACAAATGTATATGTGTTGAGTGGAAGTTCTGAAGGCATAGTGTGTATGCAGAACATCATATGGCTCTGTGATAGCTGGTAGTAGCTCAGCGAGGGCTGTGAAATCAGTCGGTGAGTGTCGTGCGAGATGGAAGTAACCTGTGTTGAGCAGTGTGGTTACATCAAAAAAGCCGTTCTCCGAGAGTGAAATGCGATGGAATTTCACAATGAATTAGTGGAAGCCCTTGGGAAAAATTCCATACCATACCGTACAGTAGCACGGTGGGTAGGAAAGTTTCAGCAAGGACATGTGTTAACAACGTCCGGGACAATTCTCACATTGTGCAGCAAATGCTGTGGCTGATGATTTTCAGTGCCTCCCACATCGTTGGCAGTGTGTGCTGACAGTAGCATGGGACTACATTGAAGGTCTTTAGGCCCAGGTTTGTCATGTCAACTTTATGTGTACTGTGTTGTCATTCTTTTGCACCATGAAAGCCATATTGCCCTGTATACTACCGTAATAAATTAGTGTAGTTAGTAGGATATTTCAGTGCTATTCATTATCCACACATGTAGTTAACACCTTGTCCTTTTGTCTGTATATGTCACATTTTCCAACCGGACTGGTATCTTCAAGAAAAGAGGTTGCCATGACTTTTGCCCCAATCCTCGTATTTCCAGAAAGAAGATAGTTGGAAGATTACAACCCTTTACTGCCTTAAAGGTCAGCATGACTGTAAATAGATAATGTTGTGTAGTGATTTAAGTTTCAGTCTGTACAAGACAGAATTTGTTCTTGTTGCCAGCAAAGAATCAGTTTTCAAAATATTGGGGCAAGATGCGGCCGTTGGAAGTAATCCGAAGAATCGAAAGTCCTCTCAGTTAGGATAGTCTCGTATCAATTGCTATTAATTAATTTTTGAAAACAGAGCAGATTATATTTTTTGAGTGTGTTTTCACTGAGGGATATCAATACAAATACTGCTGCTTAGCCAGATATTTTACTGCCATCAGTATAAATCTTAGTGGCATTATTAAAAATGTTTTTCATGACTTCCAGACATAATTATCTAAAGTGAATTGGGGTAAAATCTTAATGACAGGAAAAATAAGGTTAAATTGAATGTGTGGACTTTGGAGAATCTCTCTAAAGGTTTCAAGCAAAATTGCATTGAGTAAGGTTCTACCACTTAATTTGATTGAAAAAGGGCTGTTTTTTTAAATTTTGGACTATTTTTTTAGTTATTTAGAACTTCGATATTAAAAAAAACCAGTATCTGAAGGACAATGGGGCTTTAACCAAGTGATAAGAGCAGTTCTGAATTAAAAAAACCGTACTTGAGAATTGGCCAAATTTGCACCAAATAATAGTTTTAAGTTGTGCTGTTTAAGTGCGTTTCTTTCATTTCATTTAGCTTTGATTGTATCTTATTTTGGCCTAGTTTCTTTTTCTAATAAATACATCGTTGTATAATTTTTGGTATTCAAAAAATTTTTTATATAAATATATTGGGTTTCAATATCTTTTCAGGGTATAATTTAAAAATCCAATTTTAATAGAACAGTAGATTTGTTTATATCTATAAAATGTTTGAGTTTCAATAATGATGCATTCTAAGTGTGTTACTAATTTTATTGCTCATTTAGAACAATATTCTTTAGAAGTATTTAATTTTATAAAATGGTATTTAGAGAAATTTAAATTTACATAATTAACTCCTAGAAATGCTTCTCATTTAGCAGCAGTCTGATAAATAAACATTCCTTAATATTTTTGGTATGTTTTCATAAATTTTTCTACACATTTAACATGTCAAATGTGATCTGGTCCCTTCTCATTGTGTTCTTTGTTGTATGTGTATCAAGTTTTCAACCCTTACTAAATGCAATGTTTTCAACATTACTTTTCAGGTCTATCTCATGAACAAAATCTTCAAAAAATGAGACTTTTAACTTTCATGCAAATGTCTGAAACACAAAAGGAGATTCCATTTAGCATCATTGAACAGGAATTACAGTTAAAACCTGAAGAAGTCGAGAGCTTTATTATTGATGGTAACTTTCTATTTATTCAATTTTTCACTATGCCTATGTGGAAATCGCAGCAGTTTTTTTTTTGTGTGTGAAATCTTACCTTTAACTAAATATTAAATGGTTTTATTATATATAGTCATTAGTGTTGGAAAATTGAAAATTAATTTTAGACTTGGGACAAATTTATAAAATTGGCATTAAGTTAGATCAAAGCTGCCAGAAAGTATTTTTATTTCTCACCTATTTTGAAATGATCCAGTCCGACTAGAATTAGACTTGTTCAAAATTAGAATATAAAAATTAAGGCATAAATAATTTGAAAAAGATTGTAGTGATTGCATTTGTTTTGTATAAAATTTATCCTATAATGTGTTAGAAAGTTTTAATCCATTTTACTTTTTCCTTTAGTGCTGAGAACAAAATTAGCGAGGGCAAAAATAGATGAACTTCAACAACGAATTCTTGTAAGTTCTACCATGCATCGAACTTTTGGCAAACCCCAATGGCAACAATTGCGGGAAATTCTCACCAGATGGCAAAGTGATTTGGGTCAAGTTCAATCACAGTTACATACAGTCTTGCGATCCTCATATGAAAGTGTTGCTAATGTACAGGCTTAAAAATGTAAATAAAATTTACCTACAAACTTAATTGCTAATTTTGAATTATTCATTGTAGATACTTGTCAAACATTAGCCAATTCTAGTTTCAATACACCCTAAATTTATAAAATTATTTCATGAAATGTTATATAATATTCATAGTACAGATAATGAGGCACAAGGTTATGATAATAATCTTATAACAAATTTTATAGTTATTTTTGGAAAATATATTATGTTTTTACCATAAAGGATAGACACAATACAGTCTCATAATAACTGGCAATATGTGTATTTCAATTGAGATGTGACTGTCATAGCTATTGATGGCTGTATTAAATGAACAGAACTTTTAATGGGATTATTTATTGAGTTTACAATTGAAAGCAAAATGAGGCTATTTGTGATGGACTTTGTAACTTTCAGGTACATGCTAATACTTCGACATTTTACTAAATAATTTTAGTGTTTTCCCATGAATACTTTTGTAATGCCTCTGAGATAACTGTTAGCAGCACCATCAACCTGAAACATGAAAGCAAGTGTCTTCCAAAGTTGTCCGCATGTAGAAGCTATTTATATACAATATAGTGTTACAGCTATCAGGTAGGCTATTAAATATATTAAAATTTAACTTAAGATCATGCTTATGGGGTACAAATTCAAAATTGTTGAGATAATAGACAAATTTAGATGCATTAGCGGTTCTAGATCCTTTATTACATTTATGTCTGATGGAAATCATTTAGTATTATTTACCTAATGATGCACATAAATATGATTGACATTGATCATGAATTTAGTATAGAAACGTCAGATGGAGAAGATTCAAGACCCTTAAAAGTTATTTGGTGATTAGTGTAGCAGATCAATTGTAATTGCCTTGAAGACCATGAAAAACCTTTTTTTTGATCTATTAGTGATATATATCAGAAGAAAAAAAAAGGGGGTGAAATCGAATTTAATACATCCAGTACAAGATGAAATAGCTTATTTGCCAATTTTTTTGGTTCACATTGCAAAATGCTTAGGTATAAAGAGTTTTAAAATGCAAAACGCATCTAATTTCAAATATTACTTTATGGAATTTTATGCACAGAAGTTCAAACATTGTAACTTAAGTAACTGTGGCTTAGACATTAAATAATTCTATTATGATTAATTCATTGTATGTTTAGGCTTATAATTGTAGATTTCCCATTGTATAATTTTTATATGTAAGAGAAAAACTTTCAGCCTTTAGAGCAGTGATAC
The DNA here is from genome assembly GCA_019973935.1 of Trichonephila clavipes. Taxonomy (NCBI): domain Eukaryota; kingdom Metazoa; phylum Arthropoda; class Arachnida; order Araneae; family Nephilidae; genus Trichonephila; species Trichonephila clavipes. The sequence continues at coordinate 183,774 of BMAU01015240.1, read as the reverse complement.
TCAACCTGCTGCTCACCGGGCCTTTTTAAGTGACCCGGTCATGGCCCATTGCTCTGAGAAATTCATTTATGAAAGTTTGGTGGAAAAATCTTTGTTAAAAAATCTAATATACATAAATTTTGCTATTGATAAGGTATGGGTGCGAATTGATATTTTTTTGATTAGTGATAATAGACAACAGTGGAGTACCGAACATTTTACGAGTGGAACTAATTTGTAACTATCTTGCCTGCGAAAAATATTTGACGAAAATAGATTGTTTCAAGACGATTGAGAAGTTAACTATTTTGTAGTGAAAAACAAGCATGGATCAGTAATTGTTTGATTTATTACAAAAGTGCTGTACTTAAAAAATACCAATAAACAGGAATTATTCAATAACTCATTTCCTGGAAGATTTCTTTCAAGAGGTAATAAATAGGCTTTCTTGAATAATCTTTACAATAGCAACAAAGTGTTTTGTTAGTGGTAATGTCACAGCAGTAACAAAGGCACCCTATGGAATTTGTTATATTATTGGTAATCATATGATACTGTTTAAGAATCACTTTCTGCATCAGTAAAGATTTCCAATTTAGAATATTTTAAATGAGAAAAATAAAAAAAAATGTAAAAAATAATAATTAAAAAAAAGCAATAAAGGAGTTTTAATTTTTCAATAAATTTTCTGTTATCTTGGTCTTAAAACATCCCCCACCCCCATTAATTCTCATGTTGCGGCCTGCATGAAATAGCTAGCATGCTTTAGAGAATTAAAAACCATAGCTTCAAACGTCCATGCCAACATGACTACTATCTAGGACAGATTTAAATGTGTTAAATCACATATACACGTTGTACATATGTTTAGTGGCATCAAGATTTGACTGCAACAATTCAGGTTATGAGCTCGTTACTAAAGGATGTTTTTTTAGAGGTATAGAACTTTAAATTGTAATAAAACAACAATGTATTATTCGATTGACATGAATTTTTTTTATTTGAAAGACAATCTTGTGGCATTACATTTTAAATATGATTTCTGGCATAGGACTGCCACGGCTGGCTCGGATGTAGTCCAATTTCCGATGACTTTTTCCAACATTTGTGGCCGTATATCGGCAATAACACAACGAATGTTGTCTTCCAAATGGTCAAGCGTTTGTGGCTTATCCGCATAGACCAATGACTTCACATAGCCCCACAGAAAATAGTCTAGCGGTGTTAAATCACAAGATCTTGGAGGCCAATTCACAGGTCCAAAACGTGAAATTAGGCGGTCACCAAACGTGTCTTTCAATAAATCGATTGTGGCACGAGCTGTGTGACATCTTGCGCCGTCTTGTTGGAACCACAGCTCCAGGACATCATGATTGTTCAATTCAGGAATGAAAAAGTTAGTAATCATGGTTCTATACCGATCACCATTGACTGTAACGTTGTGGCCTTCATCGTTTTTGAAGAAGTACGGACCAATGATTCCACCAGACCATAAAGCGCACCAAACAGTCAGTTTTTCTGGGTGTAACGGTGTTTCGACATACACTTGTGGATTACCTTCGCTCCAAACGCGGCAGTTTTGTTTGTTGACGTAGCCATTCAACCAGAAGTGCGCTTCATCGCTGAACAAAATTCGCTTATGAAAATCGGGAACAACGGCAATCTCGTTTTGGGCCCATTCGACGAATCTACGCCTTGCTTGATGATCGTTTTGATGAATTGCCAAACCAAACTGAGAATAAATCACTTGACAGCTGTTAAATCGGTCGCTATCTTGGAAAGTAATGCCAACTTAAACTTCTATACCAGGAAAAAAAACACTCTTTATTTATTTATTGCATCCCACTTCCAATGGTGATATAAATTTGTAGAAAATTCAAAATAGCATTGAACTTTAATGTTTGCAATACAAAACTGTAATTTTTTTTTATATCTGTGATAAAATTACATCATATGTGTTCAATTAAACAGAATTTAATATTTTGTACAGAAATCTGGTTAGTGAAAGAATCATGAATATATGAAATCTTTTAAAATTAAAATAATTTTTGTAAAAAAACTAGCTAAATGTAAAGTCGAGATATTAAAAAAATTGAAAATATTGTAGAACAGTATGTATTAACCTAGTTGTAATATTGGAAAATTCTGTGTAATAAAATCCTTCTATTAGAAATCACTTAATATATGTTGAAAAATGCTTGAAATTGTTGATGTATAAAGCACATTACACAATTGAAGATGCAAAGCAAGATGAAGAATGTTTATTTAGCAATTTTATGTTTCTGGCAAGTACAACATTTACACAACAACAAGAGAACCATTCATTGAAAGAGTATACCTCTGGAACAAATGTCTAATAATTATTACTTTGTATTGCATTTTTTGAGGGAGAAATACTATTTACATAGAATGGCTTATTTTAAAGTGAATAGGTGTTTTTTTACTGTGTTTTAATTCTTGATTACATAGAAAAAGAATTCTGTAATTTAATCTTATTTTTGAAACAGAGAAATTGGCTGATTAACTTATAACTCGTAATATTTACTGATAAGTTTTAATTAGTACTAAATTTGAAATATTGCACATTTTTTAGTTATCTATTATTTAATGTTTATATCAATAGCCTTTTAGGCTTAACCTTTGAACTTTAGTTCATACATTCATTTCTTTCTCCTTAAATCAGCCTTGAAAAGGTTTTAAGGGATTAGTTAATATTTTACTTTTGTTTTGGCATCGATTTCACTGAATTTATGTGCCTTAAATTTTTTATCTAGTGTGATCTTAACATGGTTCTTGCACCATAAAAAAATCAACCAACTTTTTTTTAATTTAAATTTTATTTAAGTATTGCTTTTAAAGGTTTCCAAATATTTATGTTAAATAGTAAATTATTGCTAATGCAATATTAACTAGGCCAACAAGCATCATATTTCATGAAACACGAACAAACATTTCATAAAACTACCAGACACAGCATGGAATAAATGTAAATAGTAGCTTACTACATTTTCTTAGCCTTCTACTTTAGAAAGACATTGAAAAGATCATTCAGTAGTTTTCCCACAAAGGTTAATAATAATTGACAAAATTAAAAGAAATGTTTCGGTACATGCCACAAAAAGATGGAAATGATTATGATCAAATGAATATTCGAAGTTTTACAATTTTTAGTTTTTCAATTGAAGCTCCCAAATTAAAGCTTTGATATTTATAATTTATCTTCCCATTTATAAATACTATCACTTTTCAATAGGAATTTTTATAAATATGAATTACAAAATGTTTTTATATATAATTCCATTTTTGATATATTTACAATAAGTCAAATATTTGTATAAAATAATGTGACAAAAAATTGATTCCTAATGAATTTTAGAAATTTTTTGAATGCATATACATTGGCACTAATTATAATGAGTATACATAGTTTTTAATGTATGTGTACACAGAAAACTCTTCAATACTTTAACAACATTCTTCTATTGTGTCAGGAATTTTTCTGATTTAAATTTTCCATAATAGATTTTTTTTCTGGGATTTCAGGACTATATCAGTTTCAGTGAATCTTTAAGTAATCATAATAACTTACATGTTCATTTAAGTTTTTGTTCATTGTATCTCATAAATTAGTGATATTGGATACAAAAATGAAACATTCCACCAAAAGAGTAAATAGAACTGTTTTAAGCCAATGAGTACTGCTGATCCAACAACTGTACTCTGATTGTGTATTTAGAATACATTTTAATTGAAATTAACTAATTAGTGCCAAATGTATAAAAAACCCCATGCACCCTTGTTTTTTAATAATATATCTTTTCATATTTTAACATAATGATTGCCTTGTAGGTTAAATTACAGAAATGCATGACAAAATCATTCTTTGAAACAAAAAAAAAAAAAAAAACACTTTTAAATACACAATGAGTATGCAGAAGGTACGTTACGTAATACATTAAAAGTTACATTGAGAGCCAAGTAGTTCATTATGTGAAGCATTGGGAAGGTGTTTTTTTCTCAGCTTGCCACACTTGAAAGAGTTCACTCCATTTTCTTGTTATCCGAAGCTGGTTGCTTAGCGATTGGACTGACTGGACTCGGGTGTTGGTCGTCTGGGGTTGGTTTCTCTCTCAGATCTTTGTTAGACAGTGACTTTCGTAGTCCTGCTCGACTTGAGCCAATCGCATAGAAATAATACCCGCTTCCTGACAGTAGGAACAATCGAATGCAGATATCCGTGTGTACTTGGTTGTCCCATACCGCATGCTGATAAGCAAAACTCAACAGTGCTGTAAACATGAAAAATTAAGTTTTGTCTATAAATATGAATTTTCTGTATTGATATATCTTGTTGATACAGTTCATGTTTCGCATGATAAGTAATTAATTAAAGAACCAGAACACATATTAAAAAAACAATCTAACTAAGTTTTTCATTTTTAAAATTAACTTGTTTTGAATATGATTTATGTTGAATCTGATTTGTTGGTAAATTGGCTTGAAAATGGACAACTGTTGTTTCGCAAGCATTTTGAGTCGCAGATTATGGTATTAATTTTTTACAGTGAGTCAAATGAATCTAATACAAAAAATATTTAACACCCTGTGAGACAAGTACTAACTCACTATAAAAATTAGTGAACAATTTTAATAAATATATAAAGTAGCACATATACGGAGGATAGAACCTACGATCTTTGGATCCGAAGCCAAATAAGACAAAAATAATAAGCCAAACAAGACCACTAGACAAAAGGATCACCCCTGTCCGGAGGCTGTTACTGGCTTATATAGGAACCGCTACACTACTCCCCCACCATCGAGTCTGGGGATAGGCGAACAAACAAGATATTTGTTATGGTGAGCGTTTAAAGTTGTTGGTTTTAATTGGAGGTGCTCTGTGAAATGAGTCTGGCGCCTTCGGTTGCTGCGTCAATGGGTCTGACGACTTTTGGTTGCTCTTTTTGCGGATAGATGGCGCCATGACAGATCAGAAGGTTTTGCGTTTCTCTTTTCTGCCAAGGTCACCAATGTGGAGGATAGAACATGCAACACTGGGGCTCGTAGCGAAATAAATCACTACAAGAAAGTGATCACCCTGTCCGTAGGCTGTTACTGGCTTATATAGGAGCCGCTACAGATATCGCATTACTGACCATAATTATACGACAATTCTATTTCCAAGATTAAGGGTTTAAAGTTTTTCGTTAAGTGTCCAACTGTCTTTAGAGTAAGAGATTAATGGATTCTAATTAAGGGCCGCGCGTGCGTTTTTAAAGGTATTGCATTCCAAAGAAAGAGTACAAAAACTTACCAAAGAGTTGAGCAAGCATAGCAATAACTATTGCGGACATGAGTCCTCTTGCAATGGATTTATCAGTTGTTCCAAAAAAACTCCACAGCAGGAAAGCGAATCCTAAAATGAAAATATAAAAGCATTTAAGACTATAGATTATAACTGTCTTTTGTTTCTATAATATTGAATCAAGAAGATTCCCTATTCGAGCTTCTTACTATTGACTATTCTTTATTAATTAGAATAGTTAACAGATCAGGGATTTAAGTAGATGGATTAAGTTTGAAGAAAATTAAGACGATTTTAATTTTTCTCAAATGTTCAACTGTCTATATCACTTTCAATTATATATTTCTTGGTATTCCGTATTTTTGACCGGAATCAATCGTTTTGAATGAAGCGGAAACGTCTTCTTTCGTAGCCTCGCTAATCACGAAGCTTGTGACCATGGTCACTCGGGCGAAGATAAATGTTTCTAGCTTTCTCCATCATTTATATCAATTTGAATTTAATAGACAATAGAGATCCCCTAGTTTCAGATGACAGTTTTTGTTTTGGTTTAAAGTGAATTAGGAGTTATTCGAGGACTATTGACGACGAACTTCATAATTTTGAGTCACGCCTCAGAATTTTTATGACTTTCCTAGCTTCAACACAGCACAATGTTGGGATTTAGACTCGATGGAATTTAATGCGTAATTACTTTCATTAATGAACACGATAGTCTTTTGTGGAATCATGACTAAAATTTGTAAATCAATTAGAACTCGCGATTCCAAACACTTGGCTGCAATGATGCGGAGATGTTGGTGGAAATGTCTCGAGTTGACCTGTTTTACACGATGTGATAACCTCTGGACACTGCTTAGTTGTCCTTTTAAAAAGTTATAGTCCCAAGTTGTAGGAGGAATGTGATATATGCTGTTAAATGAGACTTACCCAATAATACTGAGCCGTAAAGGCTAGTCATCATCTGCATGGGTTGAGTTACTTCTTTGTGTGAGGAACTATCTGGTTTGGCATAAGGAGAGAAAATATGCTGAAAGAAAGAGAAAAAAAAATATTACAATTATATGAAGCGAGCCTTCCTTTCGAGAAGGGCTTGAATTCTAAATATACGTTAGAAGACGAATCGAAAAATCTTCACCCCTATTTTTTTTATTAGCGAATGTACATACAGCTAATTGCAAATATCTGTACTATTCAATATACCTACCATTATTTTTGCACTTAGTCCCCACAACGGTTCATACATTTGTTCCACTGCAGCTCTAAATTTGTAATGCTCATGTGGCAGAATTCGCTCAGCTGACTGTGTAACCACCGTCGGACAGCTATCTGTACTTCATTGTTTTACATGAATCACTATCTGCCAGGATCTTCAGCGGAATGAGAAAACGTGGAAATCACTGGAGATGGTATGGTGGTTGGTCAAGAGCCTTCTATTGAAATGACCAGAGCTTGTTGGTAGTTGTAATTGCCCCATGTGATCTCGTATTGTCACGGAAGATAAACTCGTTGACTACATCGATAATTCATAGCCTTTTTCAAACTCTCACTTCTCAAAACGAGAAATTTTCTCCACACGAGGGCTGCATTTCCCTGTAGATTTTGATGGTCGTTCGTTCCTTGCTTCATTGAAAACAAATCACACTCTTCGTTTCTCGTACACTGCGGCTGAGTGAAGCACAACCGCCACATTCAACAACTGAGAGCAGTACCATGCTCAGGAGCTACCCATAGATGAGGCCGGACTGGTCCAAGAAAGGGTTATTGCTGAGAACGAATGTATTGACTGCATTTACAGCCATACTTTGGCTAAAATACAGTGTTATTCATAGTTTTCTCCAAGGTTTCAGAGCGTTGCAGTAAAAAGCCTAAAACGAATACAGTAAAAAAAGAAACTGTGAACACAGAAAGAACTCAAGTTTTCTTAAACATATTTCACAGGTGTTCTATGTGTGAACCTTTAATCACACGACATGCATATCAATGCGATACTCCAGTTCCTGCCACACTACTCAACTACTCAATGCTATTGACAGCTTGGTGTTATCTTTTCATGCAGTTCTGCTAAATAACGCGGCAAAGGGGGTACGAAATCTTAAGTAAAAGACCAAGTATCCAGATAACAAGGAAAGGATAACATCTGTCAATAATGTTTATAGTACCATGGCAGGAATTGGCTTATGGCATTGATGTATACCGTGTATCAAGGTCTTACGCATAGAACACCTGTAAAGTATGTAAATAAAGCTTGAATTTTTTCTGTACTCTATCACATGTTCTTTTTTGCCGTATTCGTCTTAGATTTTTTGTTACAGTTCTCAGCAACCTTGGGAAAAAATTACGAATGACCCTATAAAATAGGTGCTAAGACTTTTTGATTCATCCCTTCTAAATGTTGCATTTCATCGAATGTAGGAGGGCTGTATGAATGATATTGTTTTTATATAGTGAGTAGTATATGCATTATATTTTGTTCTATTTAGCTATTCTAATTTACAGTGTACATTTTTTTTTTTCAAAATGAACAGGAAGTGTCAAAAATGATACAAATATTTAATTCTTAAAATTAGAGTAAAAATAAATTGTTTAGTTAAAAAAATATAGAGCAGTATAATGTTTTTTTTTGTTAATATTTCTAATTTCCCCCGTTTTTTTTTTTTTTTTTTTTGAAAAATATGTTCGATGTATTTCCCTATAATTTTATTTAACATTTACGTTATCCGGGCAAGGACTATTCGATTAATTTAAGGTCAGTTATACTACAGAACCCAATGTATTTTGTTAAGTATTCATCTTGCAAAGCATACATTTTTTTACGTATCTGAGAAACTATTGAATCGAAATCCATGACTGAATTTTTATATTCTACTTACATAACAATACAGGGATATTATACATGAAATTTTCAAATAGCTTTCTTAAGTTACATTAGTGCTGTCAACGTTTTTAAAGACTATCAAATTGTATTCGAAGAGTAAGATTTTTTTTGCCGATCTTATCTTAGAAATGCAACTGTTAACGATAAAAATCAGCAGTCAGATTTCTTTCTCGAAAAATTTTTAATTATTCACATTCTTGTTTTAAGTCACGATCATAATTAAATATTTTAATGCATTCTTCACATTTTTATTAATTATTTTCGGACCTTTTAGTCTCGTTCTATGATGAATGCTTAAATCTATAATAAAAATAATTTTAACTACTCAAGACTATTAATTGACAAGAAATCGTCGTTGATAGACTTTTTATAAGTGAAATGTCTTGAATTTAGATTCCTAATTACGCCCATTTTAATTAAAAAATTTCTAATTTTTTCAATTTACAGCTTTTGTTGTATCATCTTCCGTGGATTGATTATTTATTAAACTCGCATTCAGAAGCCACATGAAGTCTTTTGGTCAAGTGACGGGGACGACAAATGAGCTAGCCCCTCACTCTCCAAATTTCGACACAACGTGGGGACTTTGAGCTCAGATAGATTTAAAGAGCATCAGTTCCTCTTTAGCAGGATTCAAATCCATGACTGGACACTTCGCCATCATCGTCTACCGCAGCCAACAACACATTTCGAAGATGCAGTTTGAAAAGATGGCTCCGTATTCTTTAACTTTTTACACCACGGGAATGAGAGGACTAAGTCTCGATAAATTTGATATGCATCCATCTCTCAACAGTGCGATCTTTAGTGACACCAGGGCTTGAGTTCCTACTTCAAAGCTAACCTTGACCATGACTACGTATCACCATGGGACTAGAATACGTATTTTGCAGGTTATGTTGCTTTTATCCTTTTATTTCGATAGAAATTGAATTTCTAAAGCTTCGTTCAAAATTGTAAAATTAATATTTGATTTATCGAGATCCTTAAATTTATTTACAAAAACGTACAACTATGTGTTCTAATTATTTCGTATACGCAATGAATACAAAACTCTAAAGAAAAGGTTTCCTACATTATTTACCAAAAATTTACGTCAAGATTGTTGTTATATTTAAATGATTTGAAACAAATTACATTCTATTTATGGATTTGTTTCCATATAGATACAATTTTAGGCTTTACTTCAACTGCTTGTGGAATTTTCTCATAAAAATGTTTAAGTTAAAGTTTCTGAGGAACATTAAAAACTTTCAAAGTTATTCTCGGAAATCATTACCTTTTCATATCAATTCTATACTTTCTAGAGTTCATGTACCATTAAAGGTACATGTACTATGGTCTGAGAACTACAATCATGGACAACTGATTTTTCAATTTTTACCTAGTTAACTGGAAATCGATATTTCCGACTTCATTTATAATATGCTCTTTCCTCAATTATGTACAATATAATTTCTTAGTAAATAGCACTTTTAGACTTGTACAGTATAAAATTTGCACAGTACGTATGAAGTATTAGAGAATATCTCTTACCGTTACACCAGCTGCTGTAAATACCATTGCCATGCTTAGATGCCATACCCAATAGCAACGAGGCAATCTCACAAACAAGTGCTCATTGTGCCCAAGGACTTGACTGATCTGAAACAGGCATAAAATATTTAGTTAGTTCTTTCTGAATAAAGAAATTTATATAAATAAGGAGCCAGAAAATAAAGTGTAACAAAAATATTTTTTCCTCTTTCTGCTATGAGTTAAGATTCAAATCTACCAAAACCATTTTAAATTTAAGAATGTAATGTCAATCCTATACTTGAGAGAGTATTTATTTGAATGAATAATTTGTATCCTTAAGAGTGAAAATACTCTCTTTCAAAGATTTATATTTGATTGCAGTTTTTCTCCAATATTTTACAATATTTAAGTATATTTTCTAGCAAATCCGAAAATACACAGATTAATATGTATCATTGGAAAAAAATAAATTGCACTCGAAAAACCGGGGGAAAGGTACAATAGGTTTTTTTGCTCTTCTCATTTTTTACTCTTTCAGATCCATTTTACTGCAGTCATCTAAAATCATTTGTCCATATTTGGAAAATTCAATAGGATTACCCCACTACGCTTATGACTTCGATGCAGAATTGTACTAGCAATTTAATTTTGCCGAGGGTACTCATGATAACCAGGTGCTCTAAGGAACTTTAATATGCCGCATGTCGATTTTTTGCAATATGAAAAAACCACCGACATGGGCCGGGATCGAACCTGCAAACTTTAACGTACTAGGTCAGCGCCTAACCATTTACGCCACCCTGCCGGGAATATGATTTCAAATATAAGATCCAAGGACTAAGCACTTTCAAATAGAAATATACTCTAATATTGATTTCACTCTTATTTATAGAATTAGTGCACACCTTTAATTTCACTTCGATGGATTATTGTCGTCATATTATAAAGTTCACTACAGAAAATCAAACTGTTGGCATAATTTGACGCCTTATTTTTCTATCACCAAAGGTGTCAACTTAATTAAAGTTTTACCATTCAAAGGGTAAAGAGTTTCAAAATGTGTTTCCTGTTGTAAAATATTTAGTTGTATTTAAATATCTTTTCCATTTTAAACCAATTTTTAATTGACTCTTTACGTTATGCAGTGGTTTTACATTTAGACTAGCTGTTACGTGGCCGGTTCGCTGGGTATTTTTCATGTTATATCAATATATACTCTTTCTCTCTCTCTCTCTCTCTCTCTCTCTATATATATATATATAAATTATTGATATCTTAGCATTAAGAATTTGATTGAATTGAAAAGTTTTCTTATAATTCTTGATTTAAAAAGGAAATAATTTCTGAATTTGAATTAGAATTATCTTATACTCTCTCGTAACCCCTTCCCAAGCAGATTTCCACGAAACCCATTTTTAGTGGTTCTCTACTCAATAAAATAAACATGCTTGCCAAATTTCAAGTCTAAATCTAATAGACCAAAAGATAATTTTTAATCAAAGGGTTCTAGTAACCACCTTTGAGAGTCTATTTCTGCAAGACCTGTTCAACAAACCCATTCAATTCAACAGCAGAGACATTCATACCAAATTTCATTACTGAAGGTCTAGCAGTTCGAAAACGGGTATTTTCTTTATCAATACCCCACAAAAGATTCCCTCTCCACCATAGGAGTCGATTTCCGTAAAATCCTTTCTTAGCGAGTTTCCATTCCACAAAAGTAACATGCATACTAAATTTCATTACGGTAAGTAGTAGTTCGATGACGAAAATATTTTTTATAATTAAGTCCCAGCAACTCCACTCTGATTCTAAGAATGTGCTTCGACCCGGCAGACCAGCGAAACTAGAGATAGAGACCAACGAGTGCTGTCCAAAGAAATTCGGAAAAGCAGCATCAAACAGATGACCCATTTACTCCAAGAGTTCCAACAAGCATCCGAGACTGTTGTTTCGATAAATACCATCCTCAAGAAAGCACATATATTTGCTGGTTTTCATGGTCGTGCTGCAGTCCATAAATTTTAGATTACAAACTCCAACCGCATTGCTCGGTTGAAGTGATGCAAGGCACTTCGAAACTGGACCGTAGAGGAGTGGAAGCAGGTTCCTTAGAAGGATGAATCAAGGTACAATCTCTACCAGTCGGATGGCAGAATCTGGCTCTGGCGAATGCCTGGAGAACGCCTTTTTCCAGAGTGCATTGTGCCTACAATAAAGTTTGTCGGAGGTGGTATGGTGGTATTGAGTGGGGACCTTAATCCCAATTCATGGTAAGCGCCCAACGCCAACTCGTATTTCACTATTCTAGACAACAAAGTACTTCTTATGCTGTGGCAATTTTCCGAGTTGGATCATTGTAACTTTCAGGATGACAACGCCACGTGTCAGGTTGCAAGGTCCCCATGGATTGATATGATGATAATGGATTGAAATGATTGGACTGGCCAGCCCAGAATCCTATAGAAAACATCTAGGACGAGTTGAATATCCGAATTAACTCTTGCAGCAATAGTCAAAAATTGGTGAAAGAGCTTACATGTCTTCTGCAAGCCGAGTGGAATGAGTGAATGAATATTAACTTCGCACTGTTCAGCTACACGATGGTTTTTGGCGACGGACCTCGTAATTTTGAGCCATGGTCAAGTTACGAGGACCACACCTGAGCTGTCAACCTCCTCTCCTAACTACCACATCACACCAATGGGAGGACGTTTGAGCTCTTGACAGATTTAACGTGCATCACTGCCCTACATGTCGGATCTTCACTAGTACTGGGCTCGAACTCATGGCATGCCTGCCACGATCCGATACCTTAACCGCTGGGCTATCGCAGCCCCACCAGCCGAGTGGAAGGAAATACCACTGTCCATCACACTAATACTTGTGGAAAGCATGCCCCGGAAGGTTAAGACTGTAAATCTCTCATGGGGAGGCTTATTTATATTCTATTGAATATGAATAAATATTTTGTTTATATCTTTTAACACAGGTATTTAATTACATATTGGTAGATAGAGTATATCTTTATATATAAAAATCTTCTGTGCGTGTGTATGTGACTAAACTCCTAAACGGCTGGACCGATTTTGATGACATTTTTTTCTGTGGGTTCAAGCGGATTCGAGAATGGTTTAGATTTACAATTCGGTCCAATATTGCGCAATTAGTTAAAACAATATTAATTAAAAACCTTAAAACGCATAATTATTTTACCCATGTGTACTGTTTATTCTGCAAATGCACGGCAAGAAAAAAAGAAAGAGGGGAAATTTTCCGATATTTTCGCCGTTTTTAAAATTGCAATTTAATTTTTCTATCAAAACCAGACAAAAAATAATTACAGAATCGGAAAGATTATTCCTTTCGCCACACGATACGGCATATATCTTTATATATACATATATAATTCTCCTGTGTGTGTGTGTATGTGACTGAACTCCTCCTAAACGGCTGAACCAAATTGGATGATATTTTTTGTGTGGATTCGAGAATAATTTAGATTCACAATTCGGTCCGATATCGCAATTAGTAAAAAATGCGCAAAAATTATGTAAGGGCACGCGGTTGTTCATAAAAAAATCACGGGTAATATTCTTGAGGCCACTATTTTGAGCGGCAAACATCAAGGTGAAGTTGTACCTCTACCACAGATCCCAATGATTCTTTCAGACTCACCTACCCATTCAAATACTTGCAATTTCCAATTTGCTTGTCATTTGTTATGACCATGAATAAGTCACAAGGTCAAACAATGACAATTTGTGGCTTATATTTAGAAAACCCTTGCTTTTCGCACGGCCAATTATATGTTGCATGTCAGAGGTTTGGCAAACCATCGCATTTGTTGGTTTATACCCCTCAAGGATTAAACAAAAATATTGTACCTTCAATGGAGTTACGATAAATTTATTTTTTGTGCATTAAAAATATACCTGTTATGAAAATAGCTCGAGTTTTATCTTTTTTTGCCTTATAATCAAAACAAGTTTAAGTTTCTATTCAGAGTAGCTTCTATGTTCAACTTAGTTCATAATAAATACATACTCACAAGCAATCAATTGGTCGAACTGCGGTAACTGTACATGTGATGTCAGGTATTGTAATAACTTTCTTTATAAAAAAAATCATCAAAACGGTCCAGATTGTTACAACTTATTCAAAAAAGTTTGTAATTTTCGGATTTAAGACGTGTGTATAGGACAACGTCTGTCGGGACCGCTAGTTATGTATAGTTTTATGCTAAGGTATAATCATTAGCTGTTAAAATTATGTTGCATAAGTTGGCGACTTTTGTGAAACTGTTCTAATATGTTTTTCTTATTCTTTCTGAACTACATATGTAACTAATTTTTTATAAATTTTCGAGATATTATTTATTTGGAGATATTTTTGATCATCTGAATGTAAGAATAAAAGGCATCTGTGGAATAACTTTTGGCTGCTATTGTTTACTTTTTCTGGCGTCTGTGACAGAGGACTTTCTGATTTGAAACACGTTTTTTTAAAGAAGACTTAATCGTTGTCAAAGTAATCGGCGAGACAGTACCTCAAAGTATAAAAATTTCGCAATTAAATAAAATTTATTTTAGATAGTTGGGCTGCAACCAGAGTTTGTTACAAATACTTTAGTAACAACTGTCAATGAACGGAAAAACTTCCAATATAAAACTTATTTTTATTTTAAAGCAAATTTAGGGAATAAAAAAGAAATATTTCTCTGAGATATATTAACATTAAAGAATTGTCATGGTTACGAGCAAGTTGTAGAAGTTGACGCAAGGTTTTAAATGGCTATTTAGAGGAAACAGGCTGTAATTTAGTCTACAACGCTGCTATTAACTGGCTATCTATAAAGAGCAATTTTCTAGCCAACTTTTTTCAATGCATACAACTTATTAACGAGACATAAATGAAATAATTCTGAGAATTACAAAATATTTTTCTTCATAGCTACGTAAGTGTAGGGAATTTAAATTCAGTTTGGAAAGAGGGGAAAAAAAGGTATATGGATGTCATTAAGCCTAATGTTTTTAACTTAAAATCTTGTTTCTCCATAAAATCCAGCATTTTCCAGCATATTAAAATATTAAATAATTTTGCAGACAGAATTATTAGATTAGCAGATATGTACTGCTTTCTTTACTTTTAATTCATTTTATAAGAATATTTGGCAATCAGATACTAATGGGGTTCCTTTGGCAAAATATTATACGAGCACTTTTAAAAAATTCATATATTGGTAAAAAAAATTATATATACGAACACTTTTGGAAAATTCGTATATTGGTAAAAAAAAAAAAAATATATGAACACTTTTGAAAATAAGTCAATTTCACGATGAAAATAATTTTATTAACGGTATTTTGGGTGCTTTAATAGTACTTTGCATCGAATTCTATACATATGGCTGTAAACCACGTGGTTTAGCTAATCAGTTTCTTATTTTCTAGGGGAGCTCCAACAATTAAAATAATCCGAGCTAATTACATCAAAATGAAAGGTTGTCTAAAATCTGTGTCTTGTTTCAACTAACTCGATTTTCAGTTATTTTAGGTAAACTACAAGTAGGATTCTGATATTTCATTTTCCCTGTTTTTTTGTTTTGTTTTTATCAAGCATGTGTGATCCATAGCACTTATCTTTTTATCCCGTCACAAAATATAATTCGATATTGTTTAAATGTGATACAATAATTTTCCTTCTATTTTTATAAATTTTTAATATCTTTTTGTTTTAATATTATTAAATACAATACAGTAGACAAGTCGAGGAAATTATAAGCTTAAAAATTAAAGAAATTCCATTGCTTTCTGTTATATATAAATGTAACAATTTACGCTAATTTCATCTTGAAAGCTTTTTAATTTGTAATAGTCCTGACCCTCCCCGGACTCTCGCGTAAATAATTAAATGTTAACTTACACCAAACGGAGTGTAATAGTTACTTAAACACGTCAAAAATAATGTACTGAACGTTTTTTCTCAGTCATCTGTTTTGTACTAACCTTATGCACGATATTTGTCCAGCAATCACAAGATCCGTTCATGAAAGTCATATGAGTTTTGGGACTTCCGGTCTGTGTTTCATATAAAAACCGAGATTCAATGGAAAATTCCCCCTCTTCTTGTCCTCGTCACGTAAAACTCATGCGTGTCTTATTTGTGCCATGTCGCTTCTACTCTGTCTTTGTGTCCTAAGTAAGTGCCGTTCATAAAGAGTGCTTTTTTCCAGATATAGAAGTTTAAGTAGGCATTACTTTCCAAGATAGCGACCGATTTAACAGCTGTCAAGAGATTTATTCTCAGTTTGGTTTATAAAATCATCAAAACGATCATCAAGCAAGGCGTAGATTCGTCGAATGGGCCCAAAACGAGATTGCCGTTGTTCCCACTTTTCATAAGCGAATTTTGTTTAGCGATGAAGCGCACTTCTGGTTGAATGGCTACGTCAACAAACAAAACTGCCGTATTTGGAGTGAAGCTAATCCACAAGTGTATGTCGAAACACCGTTACACCCAGAAAAACTGACTGTTTGGTGCGCTTTATGGGCTGGTGGAATCCTTCTTCAAAAACGATGAAGGCCACAACGTTACAGTCAATGGTGATCGGTATAGAGCCATGATTACTAACTTTTTCATTCCTGAATTGAACAATCATGATGTCCAGGAGCTGTGGTTCCAACAAGACGGCGCAACATGTCACACAGCTCGTGCCACAATCGATTTATTGAAAGACACGTTTGGTGACCACCTAATTTCCCGTTTTGAACCTGTGAACTAACCTCCAAGATCTTGTGATTTAACACCGCTAGACTATTTTTTGTGGGGCTATGTAAAGTCATTGGTCTATGCGGATAAGCCACAAACGCTTGACCATTTGGAAGACAACATTCGCCGTGTTATTGCCTATATACGGCTACAAATGTTGGAAAAAGTCATCGAAAATTGGACGTCCAGATTGGACTACATCCGAGCCAGCCGTGGCAGTCCTATGCCAGAAATCATATTTAAAATGTAATGCCACAAGATTATATTTCGAATAAAAAAAATTCATGTCAATCGAATAATACATCGTTGTTTTATTGCAATTTAAAGTTCTATACCTCTAAAAAAACACCCTTTATTTGTGTTTCGGAAAAGCGTCTAAATATGAAATAAAAGTGGAATAATTTTGAATAAAATGATTTCTTTTCAATCCAACATCCTCTACATGCACTTTCTTTCTCCGCCAAATGATCAATAATTAATTAAAGAAATCATACTAGTCACCACGACGCAATTTTACGTTATTTGCTAATTAAACAACTACAAAAAAAAAGCGTTTTACATATCTCATACGAAAAAACCCCCGTATTTGTTAAATTTTAAGTCTGTAGATCTAATAGCCGACGAAAAGGATGTTTTTATTTATAACGTCCCGTAATTCTTGCGGGTCAATTTTTGAAAACACCTTCTGAAGTTGATCTCTGCTCAGAAAAAGTAACACATTGTTACATATTTTGTGTAATGAAAGTTTAAAATAGTGTAAATAGTTTATATCTGGATGTGTAAAACGTTAATTTTACTTTCTGTTATATTTATTTTATGTTAAAATTGTAACATTCGCAAGCATCGCCATTCCTTATAATGGCGATGGAGAGTGAAATGTTGGCGATAGAGCCAAGTTGGCATCATTTTTGGTGACCATGCTGACAACTTGGCGATTGATTGAACGGTGCGAAAGTTGATCTGCTATTGTGCCAACTGGTGTGGAGCTGCAACAAAGAGGATAGCACAAAAACCTCTTCCACAAAAAATACATATAAACGCCAATTTTCATAGTGATCCGTTGAGCGGTGTTGGAACAGGAAGCGAGGTCATATGTACAAACATGCATTTATTTATACAGTGGGCCACAAAAGTGTTCATACGCTTGCCAAATCTTATAAAATGTAATGTTTTCGACTAATAAAAAACATATTGTAATCATAATTTTTTTTATGATATCTGCAACTTGTTCTTAATGGAATGACATAATTAATTTTTTTAAAAATAGTATAACTATTTTTTTAAAAAAATTAATCAAAAAGCTACTAAAAATTTACGCCACAAAAGTCTTCGTACACTTAACAAAAATCTCAACTTAGCTTTAAATATTGTATTTCTTTCTTATAATTTAATGCTTATTAGGATATCTTTAATGTCTCCTATTTGGTATTTTTTCATGGTATTATGAATCAGGGGCTTTATTTAATTATTTTAAAGAGAAATTTTAAATTATCCCCCCAAAATTTGGATATCGGTGACAACTTAATTTTTTAACAGGGTAATGACGCCAAGTGCACTGCTCTCATTGCACGCCACTGGTGTCTCTAAAACTGTCTCCAAATTATGAAAACACCTCCTCAATCTCTTTATTTAGCCCAGTAGAACATATTTCGCGAGATTTTGATGTAAAAAAAGAAAACACGACATATAAACGCATAATGTGAAGTAAAAACAATCCCAGAAGAATGGTGAAAAATCGATGCAGAAATTACAAAAAAACTGATTAAATCTATACCAAAACACTTAAAAGTTGTTGTGGACACTAAAAAAGATATCCTACCAAGTACTAAATTAAGAAAGAAATACAATATTTAAAGCTAAGTTGAGAATTTTGTTAAGTGTACGAAGACTTTTGTGGCGTAATTTTTTAGTAGCTTTTTGATAATTTTTTAAAAAAATAGTTATACTATTTTTTAAAAAAAATATGTTATTCCATTAAGAACAAGTCGCATGTATCATAAAAAAATTAGAATTTCAATATTTTAATTTTTATATTAGTCGGAAACATTAAATTTTATTAGAAATTACAAGTGTATGAACACTTTTGTGGCCCACTGTATATATAGAAATCACGTGAATGACATTTTGTCTTACCTTTGATCTATGGACATCTCCATTGTCTGTTTCGCCAACTCCGAGGATCTTTCTGGTCTTGAGCCGGCTTTGTAAGTCCCCACTACTATGTTTCCTAAAATAGAAACAAGAAGTATATTTTTATTCATTCATTTACTGACGTCGCATGTGCATTGCACTAATTCTTACACATAAGAAAATTGAATCCAATATCACAAATGTTTGATAGTTTCTGTTAATTTAACATGAATTTTTTCTGACATTGATAAAAAAACAAGTCATATAAAATTTTCTTTTTTAAATCAATTCCTACTTAGATCAACAAAGAAAATTTTTATTTTAGCTACTTTTTATTAAATAGTTACAATTAATATAAATATGTATATACATAGGACATAATCACAACACTAAGTGGTAATTAATTTTTAATTATCATTAAAGTACCGCATTGTCATCCGAAATAATCGGATTTATAAAATTTCAGTTCAACTGAATGCTTTAAAACGTGAGAAAAAAACATTTTCAAGTTTTGACACAAGTCGCCAAAACTGATAACGTGGCTGTATTTGTAATTATTTAAATAATTAGTTTTAATCAATAAATTTTTATTAATTATAATTAAATTATTGTATTGTTATCCAAAACAATCATGTATATGAAATTTCAGTGCAATTGAACGCTTTAAAATATATTTTATTACCGATTGAAAAAATTCTACCAAGATAAATAAATATATAGACAGTGCGAGCTAATGGTAGGAATTGGATAACAAGATTTTAGGTTAAGATGCTATTTGCTGGTTTTCATGAAGTTAATTTTAATTCAATTAGAGAAAAGTCTCATTTTAATTATTTTTAAGAAACCTTTTCGATCATAAAACGAAGCTAATATCGGTATAAGTAAAAATCAATAGAATCAAAAAGGTTAAAAACTTATGGGGGAAAAAGCTCAATATCAAGTTACGTGAAATAAGTATTCCAACAAACGATTTCTTTTGTCCAAATAAAAAATAAAAAGAAAAGAACAATAATGAAATTTAAAAATCAATTATGTTCTCTAGAATTAATTTGAAAATCGATTACACAACGTATTTCAAATCTTAAATTTAGTCCACATTTCAGAATACGAAGCAACTTAGTTTACATTAGTGAGAAAAATATTCTCTATTTCTAATATATATTATCGTGTTTGTATTGTTATATTTTGTACAAGCCGTTATCCGCCTTCTTTGTAGGACATTACACGATATTCGATTATATAGAAAAGCATTCTTGTAGTTCTCACCTATTGATTTAAAAGGGTCTGGATCTGAATTTCTAAAATTGTGAAATAAGAGAGAATTATCTTTTACCACTCCAGTAATCCCCTCCCCAAAAGGAATTTTCGACCCCCCCGTTTTTGATGAATCTCTAATTTTGCCTAAAAATAAACATGCTTGTCAAATTTCAAGTTTATCTAATAGTTCAAAAACGAAATTTTATCAATATGACCTTTTCCCCTCTTCTTGAGTGACGATTTCCGTAAGACACGCCCTTTGTGTATTTCAATTCTACAAAAGAAGTATGCGTACCGTGTTTCCTATTACTGTAGGTCTGGTAACGCGGAAAAAAGGATTTTTTTTTAAATCTACACGCCTCTGTAACTCCCTGTACCTCCTGTCGATTTCCTTGGAGACCTCTATTCCAAAAAATGAACTTTGATGCCAAATTTCAGGTCTGTAGGTATAATTTACTTATAGCGCCCTTTAGTCCCTTCGCAATCCTCCCCCCTGGGAGGTAATTTTCGTAAAACCTATTCTTATTTGATCTCTATTCAATATGAGAAGCATACCTGCTAAATTTCAAGTCTGTAGGTCACGATTCCGGAGATATCGTGATATATGATTCACTTTTCTCCTTTATATTGTTACGTTGATCGGGATCCGAGGATTTTATGCAGATCGGTCGCAAGGAACAAGACATTTCATTAAGAGCGAATTTTTATTGTTGACAAAACAACCTTTGAAATACACAGGATTCAGCAGCAAAATATCGCACAATAAATATCAGAAGGTCTTCATTCCTTCTACAGCGCTCAGACGCAACTATCAGTGTTTAAATATACACGTATGTAAAAGATTATTCACCAGCACCACTCGTCCTACTCAACAGTCGACTCTTCACGGTCAAAGCAATACTGACTAATCGCTGGTCAAAAGCAATACTGACTAATCGCTGGTCAAAGCAATACTGACTAATCGCTGGTCAAAGCAATACTGACTAATCGCTGGTCAAAGCAATACTGACTAATCGCTGGTCAAAGCAATACTGACTAATCGCTGGTCAAAGCAATACTGACTAATCGCTGGTCAAAGCAATACTGACTAATCGCTGGTCAAAGCAATACTGACTAATCGCAGGTCAAAACCATAATACTCATTTTTGGCAAACATCTTTCTATAGGCCTCGCGGATCTTTCCGATTGTGTGCGCGCGTGATAGGTCTTGAAATTAGTGAATTTCTCCACAAATTTCCTGAAGAATCCAGAGGGTCCCGAACTCACCCAAGTCACCAACTTGGTCTCCAAAAAGGATGCAAACTTGGCTCTAGCGAAAAGATTTCGCCAAGTTCCCATTGAATCGCCATTATTACTTAAGGGATGGCGTTGTTTGCGAATATTACAATTTTTACATAAATAGATATAACAGAGCAATATAAATGCATTGAACATCCAAATACAAGTTATTTATACTAGTTTATACAAAATTCGTAAAAAATATATATAAAGATTTTTATTGATTAAAATTACTTTTGAAGTGATTGTGATAATTGGATTTATTCACAATTATCTTCATACGTTTTGCTAATTGACTAGTACATTTCTCCCCCACGGTAATATGATTCAAATATTAATTGAATGTGGACATGTAAATCAACTGAAATAAAATAAAGTTATTAAATAGTAACATCTGTATCTTGAATATTTATTAAGTGTTTTGAAAAAAAAGGGGCTAAGTTGACGATCTTAAAATTAATCAAATTCAAATCTAATATCAAGATGTGTGGTCTTCATCCTGCCAAAGATAATTGTGTGGAATTTATTTGATTCTAATTTAAGTTACACAATAAAGCAACACAAGTCTATCGGCGACGGACCTTGTAATTTTGAGCCATATTCGAATGACGAGGACAAAATTTGTGTGGTGGCTGGCATCCCTGTTTCCAAAAAATATAGTGTGGATGGATGAAGAGTGCACATTATTGTCATTTCTTACATGGTTTGGATTGATTCTATGAAACATATGTTCAGCTTATGCGGTAATGCTGAAAATAACAAAATTCTAAAATAATTTTGTTTTGCTTGGTATATATTAATGTATTTATGTTCTTAGTTTATCAACATATATTTAATTGCTGCATTCAGCATATTAACGTACTTGTTCCTTGGATGGGAGGAATGTAGCTGATACGTTAAAAAATATTTTAATGTGTTCTCTTAATTCAGTATAATTGTTATTGCTGCTAATGTTACCCATCAGCCGGTGTCAGATGGAGACCCACGAAATTCACCTCGGTTAAAGGGCTAGGTTGCACACCTGTCGTTAACCATAGCTTTGCGTACTATACAAGTGACAGAACGATTTGACTCGGTTTCCACAACAATTTTGAGAGAGAACACTCTGGAGATGGTTAGAAGCCTCCCACTTTTCTTCCCTTTCTATCAACCTCACGGGAGGACTGGTAGTTCGAAGGCTATTTTAAAGTGTCCCCGTGCCACGCAGGGGGTATTACATTAGATAACTTATATCATTTAAGGAAACATTTACAAACATCCATGCTCTGTCCGGGATTCGAAGCCAGTCCTTACGGCACAGTAAGCGTCACTAACTACAATACCGGATGGGTGACTCAGTATATTTAAAAACATTTAGTGTATATTCAGGAGTATATTAATATTTCAAACAAAAGAAGCAATTTCACTCAACCGAGAGTTTTAAGAATATATTTGAAAGATAATTTTTCGTTATAGAAATCCTTTTCCACAGACAATGGATTAAAAATGCCCGAAAGAAATGCTTTAACCCTTTATCTACCGACGGTACTTATAAGTACCACTCTCACTTTAAAATTACATAGAATAACGATTTTTACGAATAGTCTGACAATACTTAGAAGCAATATTCTTTGAAATCCACTCTTCCTAGATGTATTACAGCACGGGTTCTATGATGAGTATTTTAGCGGGGAAGGCGAATAGTTTTATAGCAGAAATTGCGTTTTCAGCGGATTGCGAAGATAACTATTTTTCCGGAACCAAAATGATAAATGTCAAAATTTAAGTGTCTTATATTTTTGTATGTTAAGGAAGATCCCAGAAAACGATGTGACTATTTATTCTAAGTAAACAGTGTATATATTTAATTTTACAGTTGAATATCTTTAATTAATTAGCTCTAACGGATTCAATTTCTGAAAATTGAGTATTTTTTTATGTATATCCCTTAATTTTCAGTGTATAGTGATTTAAAAGAAATATTGCATGGAAAAACTGCAGTGAATCATAATGTGGTAGATAAAGGTTTAAAAAGAAAACTCATTGAATGTGAACAGAGTTCTGGAAGTTTTTCCACTTACGTACCAGTAAAATAGAAAGTATTTGTTATTCATCCAGATGGATCTACTTTTTGACTGATTACTTTTGATTAAAAATAAGGCATTAGTCAGTATTTTTATCACAAGAGAATTTTCTGTTTTTCATTAAAACGGCAAAAGAAATTTTTAAAAAAACCCATTCTTATATATATATTTAAAATGTTGCTTAATCTTTTCCTATAAAGAATATAATAATAAATATTAAATTATTTTATTTTTCAAATGACATAAAAATCATTAATTTAGAAAAAAAAATTATTAACACCGAAATATATATAAGCTATACTTCACAAGCTATATTATTAGAAAAATATTCTTGAAAATCTAGATATATTCTAGATCAGGGGTCGGCAACCTTTTAGTTATGGGGTGTGCCAAACTAATCAACCAATATGATTCAGCCCACCACATAGTAGGGAATTTTTGAAACTATTCGATTCCAGCAATAATGCATGCTGAGTTGGAGAATAGAGGCTAATAATATAAATTGACAGTTTATTACGTATTAATGTTGCATCATTTAAATATATTTTTTAAACATTAAACTTATCAACATAAAATACAGCTATTTCTTCAAAAAAAAAAAAAAATTAAATTAAAATTGTATATATATATATATATATATATTAGGTACTTTTAAACATTTATTTATTTATTTTTTTAAAAAATAAGAAATAGGCAACATAAAATATAAGTCCTTCCTTTCATTACAGCGAAATAAAAAGATAAATAAAAGTTTTAATTGGAACCACTACTTTTTCATCTCAAAATCAGGGGTATAATGTCTGGTTTTCTGAGAAATTCTGAGAAATTAAGTTGTTAAACTATTTTCTTGCGGACTGGAAATATTTTTCGTATGAAAAAGAATTCTTATTTAGACATGTAGAACCAAAAGTGGAAAGCAGAGTACATGCAATTTTCTCTCTTCAAACAATGAAATCTCTCCAGCAATAACATTCTGTAATTTACAAAATAGCTGTGAATTTATCTTTAGAGTTATCTTTCAGATTTTTTCGTAATTCCTTAAATGTCCATAATTCTGAAGATGTTTATCAAATACAGTCTCCACCACAAATTTATCAACTTCCATCCACTCAAAAATTGACAGATTTGTTGAGCAGTCCAGAATGCCACTGAGAATTGTACTGCGTGCGGCTAGCGTGCCTTAGTTTGTCAACCCGTTTTAGATTTTAATGTTATAGGTAACACACATTAAAAGAAAAACCGAATTACTTTTTAAATCTTGAGCACAAAATATGTGAGTATAATATGACCTAAGTATTTTAAAAATATTTATCATGCATATATTTGCTCTCATTCTGTTTAAAACAATAAAAAAAAATTAAATGTTTTATTTCAATACAATTTTAATTTTTAAGGCTACTGCTTATATAAAATTGTTTAAGTGCATAGCAAAAATAATCACATTTTGCTTATAATATAGGATTTCTTGCTTTCTTCTCAAAAGATGCATTAAAGCTTCTAAAAATACACGAAGTTTTGACTCTTTCAAAGATGTTACAATAAATTTAAAAGAACGATTCACTTCGTAAAAAGCGTGTACATGTTTATAATTGCTCAACTTCTTTTAATGTCTTCCTTACTAATTAAGATAATTTGTCTATTGTAAATAATTAGCTTCACAAAAATAGCGTACATCATCGGAAACAATTATCTAGTGCTTATTTAAAATAATTTTTTTAAATAAAATAATAACATAACTGATGTTCATCTTCATTATAAATATCAAATATAATTTTAGTAGTTTTTAATCATTGAACACTAATACACCTTAAAAACAAATTTTTAAAAGGTTTCCCTAACGATCGTTTTATCGAATTATATCGAAAATGGCAACTTTTAAACTTTCGAACAAGTATTTTTTTTAACTTTGTTATACAAGTATATGCTCAATTCGAACACGTCTCTTTCATGAAAAGCACTAAAATTCTTCAGCACAAATTGTATTTCCCTTCTACATCAATATTTTAAAATGCAAGGAGCTACTTCGGATAATAAACTTTAGAATATCAGCTTTTTAAAATTCACGTTCGCTAAAGTCCATACTTTGCCGTGAATAGCGTTTTAAGTATTACGATATGGATTTTCCCAAGGAAAATTACGTACGTGTCTTGCTGCAGGTAAGGGCATTAATGTCGTATCAGTCTGGAAAAGAAATTTTGACAAAACTGCCGTTCAACTGTAGCCGGGCGAGTCATTCAACTTTTTTCATGCCATGAATATTTAATATTTCACATAACGTCCAAAAATTCTCGAAAAAGCAGTATCTTCCACGTATAATGGATATGTTGTCGTTCTTTATTGCTTTTCAGATAGTGGTATGGTTCTGAAGTTCTTGTAAAATCGATGTTGGATGCAAGAGGTTGTTGATCTCGAGTATAAGTGCCAGAGAAAATACAGTTAAATACTTTCTTTGTTCTTTACGCCGAAGAAATGAGTTTCACGCTGAGAGGGTTGGTTGGTGCTAAATTAAGTTTTGAGTAGTAACAGCTAGAAAGTAGTTTTTGCTGCCCTGAGCAACACAGAACTTTCGTTCCCTGTTCTGGTAATTTTTAAAAGCAGTATTTTACTTCGTAAAAAAACAGTTATACTTTTATTTTTACCGATACTTAAGTAAGCTAAAAATGTATCTACTTTGAAGACTGTTTTCTCTTGACGTTCAAGAGCAAAATTCGAATACAGAAGACATTTTCAGGTGGATAAATGATATAATCTTAATTACTGTTTAAGCGCTTTTGAAATGTGAGAAATTTCCTTACTTTAAAATATGAGTAATATAAAGAGAGAGAGTAATGAAATTTTAAAATCTTAGGCTTTAAAAACTTTGTCTCATTAGGCACCAGCGAAGTTTATGTACCACAGTGATTCTATGTAGGCAAATTAGGCTTAAGTGTATTATGATAAAATGTTCTAAAAAGACAGTTATACCGTCACTCGAAAAAAAGGGCTAGCAAGCCATAATATGTATGATTATGTAAATAATACATAATGCATCAAAAATTAATGTTTGCATCAAATATATTCAAAAGTTTTTAATATTTAAATTGAGATGTTTGATAAAAAGATTTTATTATTCTTTGACATTTTATTTTAAAATTTAAACGATTTACAGAAAATAACTAATTCCTTTAAAACTGCATTTAAATTTCAGAAGTTTAGGTGAATGTAGAAAACATAAAATATCAATGAATTTTTAAAAATGTCAGGGCATAAGAAATTGAGAAATATGTATCTATGTACGTTCCGAACCAGGAAAATAGCTTCAGCTTCTGCTATTTCACAGTTTAATATTCCAAAAAGACAGTGAATGCATTAATTGTTCTCGTTTATTTTATGCCAGATATTGAAAGAATTGGGGATTAATTTGATTTCCGTATATTAACCTGATTAACATTTTGCTTGATTCTAGTGAATCAACTTTGTTTAATGAATATTATACAATTTTTATATATCTCATGAAAAAAATTCGGTTGACCAATCTGCTCATACTCTAGTAAATGTACAAACAAAACTGAAAATCTAGTCAGAGCTTTCTCAACAAATGAAATAAAAAAAAGACAAAAGAAATCATGTACACAGCCACTCAGTAACAAAATGAACTAAAAGCTTAAAGTCTTATAATCAGTAATTAAACAGTTGTTTAAAACAAAAACACAAGAATGATAGTAAAATCTTTCTATAAAAACATAGGGGCTAGGAATCATATCTATCACACGTGATGCATAATGGCCTTATATATATAATGTGTCAGAATTATTTTTTTAAAAAAATTCAATGAAGAGTGATAACTATTTTATTCTTAATTTGCATCATACTCGTATATCAACTATATAAAAGTTTTTCATGAAAAAAAATCAGCTTATAATTAATATGTTGTATGAAACAATGTTTTAACTTTCATGAAGTATTTTACATCAATTTCTCGATGCTTTAGAAGAGTGGTTCCCAAAGTGGTCCCTACTGGACCCAGGGAATTCCCGATATTTTTCAGGGGTTCTTGAAAAATTAAAATTAATTCCTGAACAACGTCAGGGGTTTCACGCAAGGTTTAATATAAAATAAAAAAATCATTTTTATGAAAAGTTAAATAATAATTCAATTGGATATTCCCGACTGGGTGTTGAACCCTTTTAAGTGTGAAAAAACTCAGATCCCACACACAGATTAATCCATACTAAAATACAAGAGCATGTTATTGATATATCCTCAAATGAGGGACTTCAACCGATGTTTGAACCAGGATATTACAAATTCTGGTTACAAAAATAAGATCACAATTTTATATCCTGCATTATGGGTTATTGTACAGAAGTTGTTGACTACTTTACCGTCTTTCTATTTGGTAGAAAGTGGATTCTGTGCCTTTATAAACCTCATCACAAAAATAAAAACCTCGAATGGAAATTAGTGCTCGTGGGGATTTGTAGTTGTGCTACTCACGAACGAACGAACGAACGAACGAACGAACGAACGAACGAACACACACACACACACACACACACACACACACACACACACACACACACACACACACACACACACACACACACACACACACACACACACACACACACACACACACACACACACACACACACACACACACACACACACACACACACACACACACACACACACACACACACTATAATTCCAATAAATTATTCTTCAACACAAAATGTTTTTTTTAAAAATTTTTATACTATTTATTTATGTAGCTTTTCCCCTTGGAGGTCCTTGGGCAAGTTTTGACTTCAAAAGGGGTTAATTGGTTATAAAAGTTTGGTTACCATTGCTGTAGAATATAAGGGCACCTTATAATCTGTGCAGAGATTAAGAGCTTAGTATTTCTGTATTGCCTTCGATGAGTTCTAACCTATTTTGAGATATATTTGGCCATTTTGCTACGGACTGTCTCATGGGGAATACTTGTTCTAATTCGACGCTTTGGATTGATTGGTTAATTCGACGCTTTTGATTGGTCATTTCGAAGCTGCACTACGGCTATTCTACGATTTGAAAGGGTCATTGTGGTTTAGTGAGATGAAATAATTCTCTAAGAGACAATCTTTCTAAACCATGGATCAGTATGGTAAAATGTTAAGGAGTAGGCCTTTTCCTTTCCAATCTTTTACCATCTTGTTTCTGTAGATGAACCACCTGTAGATGAATGGAAATTTTTACTTTGCTCTTCAATTTGATTTTTTTAATTAACGCTGTGCTTTTGAAGCTGCCTGAGGACTATCAGTGATGGACTTCGAAATTCTGAATCTCAATCAAGTGACAAGGGAAACAGAGACAACTCTCCAAACTTCTACATCTCGCCCCGTTACAAGGCAAGTCATTTGTGGTACGATGACTCGAATCCATGACTCTGTAACGCCGGCTACAAGTTTGCGACGATGACCACTCGGTTACAGCGGCGGCCACAAACTTGAACATGAAACAAAGTACATCCTAACGAACAGTCAATGAAAAAGATTATTTGGAATCACATTTTATGTTTTTGAATTTTGAAGAAAGATTCTTTAAATAGGTTTCCAGATGAATATATATTTTTAATTTGGGAAAAATAATGTTATTTTACAGAAATATTTTCCCCATTTTTTTTCTTTCAAATACACTATCGCATTCTAATCCATGCAATAGTCTAGATATGAGGGTGAGAATAAGAATTTCTTAGGATTGATATTACGTTGACGAATTTAAAATGTCTGGCAGTGCCGGTTTATCCATTGGGCGAGTGTCCAAGGGTCCGGATAAGCTGGACAACCAGATTTTCTGGTTATAACTTTCGATCCGCCAGTTCCAAGGAGACCTTCTGCACTCAGGGCCCGAAATGAGCTTAAATCGACACTGATAGCAAGTAGACTAAAGTCTTAAAATGGATATTAAGACATCATGAAATTCTCAAATTATTAATAACATTGATTATTCGAAATATTCAAAATTTCTTTTTTCCAAGAAAGAGGAATTTGACTTTTTAATTTCAAAATATTAGAAAATGGCGCAGCATTTTCCTTTTAAAAACATTTTTTCGTCGTACAATAGTTCTATTTGAAGGTTCACATATATATTTTGATGTATGTGTGCAATGAACGCATCAAAAGTTCTTAAAGAAGCCTCTAAATTTAAGGAATTTAAAATTGTTTAAAAACTTAAATAATGCACAAAACTTGAAGAGACGAAAACAAAAAGGAAATAAACCAGTTGTCACCCAACAGCCAAAGTGGTTTTGTAATAAATGACTTGAAAAAATAAGGGTAAATATTTTTATAAAGAAATAGATATACTTACACAATTCAAGTTTAGTCAAAATAAAATTATTTATTGATAAGATATTCTTCATTTTTAAAAGACTTGAGCATATAACTTGTTTCAGGAAAAATAGCATGAGGTTTAATTAAGAATATGCTTTGCATTTTAAGCCATTAAAAGTTTATTTGCTTAACGTTCTGAGAAAAATGTGTGCATCGCTAAATTTATTTATATTACCTAGTTATTGAGAGATCGTAACATAAACAACATACTGCGGAATAAGGAAATTAAGTGGCTAAATTTTTTATAAACTGCAAGGTAAATTAATTTTTTTAAAGTATTTAATTTTTTATGCTCATACTTTATTTAAAGCACTGACGCATTATTTAATACAGCCTGATTAAAAAAAATTAACAAATATTCTTTACATCAAGCGCTTGAATGAAAGAGTGAACGCAAATGTTAAAATATTTTTGCTGATTTAAAAAAAGAAGTATTGTTAAGAAAGTTCGTGCGTGCGCATAAATATTATCACTTCGAGACTGTTGTCACCATGCGCAGTAAATGTGTGTGTGTGTGTGACAGCTATAGCCTATAAGAACTTCTTATTTTTATTAAGATGTACTGGGGCATAACCTCCCCCCTCCCGTACACCTAATAGTGGACCAATCCCCATTGTTCAAATTATACAACTGTTCATGCTCATTGCTCAAACTGTAATTTACATGTATTATGTAATAGTTCTATCTTTTTCAATTCCTACTATTAGTTCACTCTCTCCCTACATATCTTGTTCAAATTTTCAATCGTTATTAAAATACTTTCTATTCTTCCATTCAAGTTCAAATGCATTTTTTAAAACTTGTAGTGGATGACACTTGATGTTAATACAGTTCTCAAATATTAATTCATCAATTAAATTTAAAAAAGAATAGTAACACACAAAAATATAATAGTCCAACAGCGTATCTAGAAAGGAAAATCGCTCGTTGTGTCCCTGTAGCGCAATGGACTTCTAATCCAAAGGTCGTCAATTCGAATCCCACCTGTGATGGCCTAATTTCTGAAAATGTGATTTCTCTTTTTGATATACTATTTTATTAGAATATTTAAATTTAATGAATGAATAAAAAGTAACAAATAAAAAAAAAGTAATCTGACACCATACATAGAAAGGAAAATGGAACAATGCAAGAAAAATCGCTTTCTATTTTGTTACTTAATATTGTGATTCTGTCATATGTATATACATATTTATTGTAACTATTTAATAAAAAGTAACTGAAATAAAATTTTTCTTTGTTGACCTAAGTAAGAATTAACTGAAATTTTTTTTTATATTACTTGTTATTTCCCCCACGCAAAAAAAAAACTTGAGAATTTGGAGAGTGGCTTAGGTTTGAATAAATAAAACAGTATATTTATATATTAGGAGTTATAAATGTATGTAAGCAAAGATGACAAAAAGTGGATAAGAAATATATCGAAATAAAAAAATTACAAATAAACTTTTTCTTGCATTATTGTAAGTATTTTGAATGCAACACATTTCTAAAACTACCTTTATTGATTCCATAAAGTTAAAAAAATTAAATAACGGCCTTGAAAATTTTTATGAATAACCGGATGTTCCGAGACAGAAACCAAACAGATAACCCAATACCCATAAACCTCAAATGCTGACCCATTCTTGCAGAATTTTGCCCCATATTCAAACCTATCTCCCAGAACAGATCTCGGAGTGACGACCATTCATCTGAGATGTTTATTTAGATTAGGGCAGGAAGTTATCTGACAAGCCTAATTTAATGACTCGTCTAGCGCATAAAAGAAAAATCACTACAACTACTACTACTACGTCACGATTATTTTGGGAAGCACCGCAGGAACTGGTCGGTGAGATATTGACAGATACGCAACACTCCTTAGGCTTTGTCATTTCCGTGCAATAATAACATATGTGCAAGCGATAATATTCTATAAATAGATTCCTTCGACTTAGCTGAGAAGGAGAAGTAATGAAATATAAACGAAATTAGATGGACATAGTGGAATCTTAGATAGAAAATGAAGATAGAATTCATAAAATGTGATAATTTACTAAACATGGGTAATCACATATAGAATGTTATGAGACAAATTTGACCTTTTTGTAGCATATAGTAAAAAGTTTCGGAGATTAATTACTCTCGCACCCGTGATTTTGAAAAAAAAAGTGTACAAATGAGTAATTTTTTGATATGTGGTGTCACTTGAATTAAAATACATACAAAATTGTTTAAAAATATTATTATAAGAACAAATTATTTAAATGCAATTTTTTGCAAAAAAAGGAAACCATTTTCCTTTTCGAAAAAGGCTTCTATAATAATATTTTGCCTATATATGGCTAACACTTCTGTACCAGAGCTGAATTAAGATTTTTGAAATACATAATTTAAAAGTGGATTTATTTATTCCTATTTTGAAACATCAGAGAAGAGAAATTTTAACAAAAAACTCCGGCTATTATTTCAATTGAAAGTAATCCCGAAAAAAGTGCGAATTTTTCAAAAATCATAGTCATTGTAGTTTTACCTATAAATAGACAAATATTAAAAGAAGCATTTTTCCTAAAAGTATAATGTTTTGAAAATTATATTTAAATAATTTTTACTGTAATAATATTCTTAAAACCTTTTTATGTGTATTCTAATTCAACTGACACTAAATATAAAAAAAAAATATCCATTCATATCCTTTTTTAAAATCGTGGATCCGAACGTAGTCACCTTATATAAGTTCCTTAGAAATAAACAAAACTCATTTTGATATTGGATGTATGTCAAAATGATGTGAAGGAGTAATTGTAATTATGACTTTATTAAATTTTTCTCGGCAATTAAGCAAACTATAAATGATCTAATTCATTAAATGATTAAAAATATCTTTTTATTGTAATTCTAATACGAAAAGCGTAATTAAAGAAACAAATTTGAGAGCTTAAATAATCAAGAATCTAGTAATTTGTGTGCTTTAGTAATTTGATTCAAAGGTAAAAATTTCAAGTATTAAAACTTGAAGTGTAATTGATAAGGGAATTAAATATTGTATATTATGAACTTGATATAAAATTAAGAGAGATGTCAGTTTTGCACTTATTCCTTTATTTTATTCCTTTTTGAAATTGCCATAAGTGAAAACCAATTGTTTTGCAAATATATATAAACGACAAATTATTTAAATCCATTACAACGGAATAAATGTTTAGTTTCGTGATTGGATAATTATTTTAAAACAATGCAGTTTCAGAAATCCTTTAAATGCAAAACATTTTTTAATGTAAATATCTTTAAACTATCCTATTTTCAGATATTAAAAATTTAATGACACAAAACACCGATGGAAATTACAAAAATTGTTTATATTTTTCTTTGAATTTCAAATTCAAATCTTCGGTAGATCAATGATTATTTTGAAGAAATCTAATAATTAAATAAAGATCCTAAACGTAAAACGAAATCAAATATTAAAAAGGTTTAGAATAAAATTTGTTCTTAATCTCTATCACATAAATAACCATTTAATTCTTATTTATGCCATTTACAGTGGCGTAACGTAAACCCCCGCTAACCCCGCATTGCGGGGGGCCCAAAACCTGACTTTGCAGGGGGGCTCATGTTCTCCGTTACGCCACCGGCCATTTACAATAAGAATACTATATTCAGAAATAGGAGAAATATTTTTAAAATCTAGTATTGAATGAATATATTTTTCTTGTCAATGATGGAAATGCAACTTTACACTGAAACAAATTTAAGTGACGTAGAAAAAAATGAAACACCTTTTTTTACTCTTCCAATGGTTTTTCTCTTACGATGCTACAGACACAGATTATAAAGCATAAAAAAATAAGTTTTCTTTAAATCAGATCAAGTTCACAGAATGTTTTTAGAACAAAACATATAAATAATATTGGCAAATAAATAATTATGAAAAAAAAAAGGGAACACAATCAGTAGATTCACTTTTATCTAATTAAATGGCAACATAAAAAATGTGCTGATTTCACAAAAATGAGATTATATATCCGAAAATTCTTTCAAAAATCAATATACCTGGTCAAAAAGGTCACTTTCTTCTTGATCGCAGAGATATCTGCAGACATCACAACATTCAGTTTTCAGACAGAACTAAAAACTCATCTATTTTAAATTTCACTTTAAAAATTCTGTAAGAAAACATTACTTAAAATAAAATCCCCAATACAAAGCAGAATTGCGTTCCACAACGTTAAGATATTATTAAACCTACTAGCAGAAACGAAAATTTATAAAAAATGGCTAGAAATATTTCTGAACTGTTAGAAAATGAAAGAATTTTCGCTACTGTCAAGCTATCCGTGTAAATCTGTGTCTAGAAATGTCAGGACATTATAGGATAAACATAGATGTTGATAGCAGACAATTTTTATTTTTATTCCTTTACTTTTTTGGAGAAAAATAAAATAATGTCGTGCTTTTGCCAGTTTCATTTCTTCTGTTTTCTCACGTAAGCAAAGCGGCGGGAATCTTCAATTGGTCCTTTCTTCCACGTGACTGTATTTGTAACTGTTTTCATTGCCGACGAAGGACAGTCTGGTGTGTAACTGCACGGCAGATGTTTTTACCAGCTGAAAACATACCAAAATATCAATTTCGAATCTGATCGTTTGAACGTGACAGATAAAGGTGCCGCCAAACTTAAAGGTGTGCTTGCACGAGAATATTGTTGACATAATAGGCAAATTTGTGTCTGAGGCTCACTTCAGTTGTATGATTTGAATTATGTTTAGCAATCATTAAAAAGAACTTCTAAATGTCAAAGACGCAACCAAGAGTTTTAGAAAATAACTAGTTACGATAAATACGAAATTTTCGGAGAGTGAACATGCCAATTGAGATGTAACTTGAAATATATGAAATTTTGCATGTACTTAAGGTTTAAATTATTACCTTAAAAATGACCAAAACATCGAATTTTTTTTACTACCGCATTTTATTTGTATCATTTTTCTAAATATTAGTGCAACATTTCTAAACTCTTGCTACATTATTTAGCCAGTTGTTTATTTTTTTAATAGCATGTTGAACCGAAAACTGAAATCAAAACATGTGACGTAATTTTTTTTGCAGCACTTTAAATAGCTTTTTTTCAGGTTTTTTATGTGTAACATCTTTCCTCTCGGTTGCTAGATATTTGCGGGAGTGATTTCGCGAAAAGGGACGGATGTGTGTAACAGGATGTGACGTAAGCACGCCCTCCTTGATTTGACCAATGAGAGTGCGTGGAAGTGTCTTTTTGCTCCCCTCGCATGGGGGTCTAACTCTAATAGCCTTCAAGCACTCGAGCGCTTGACTCTAAATACGTTAGTCACGATATTGGGGGACATAAGTGCGGCAGAATACTTATTTGAAAATGAACAAACAGTGATTTCAGTGGTCCTATACATTTCTTCGAATCAAACGGTTAAAAAAAAAATTAAAGATTTCCTACATTTTGTACTTTTACCGTATAACGAAGGTGGCTCAGCACTTTTAAAAAATTATCACTCGCTTCCCCTGATTTTGAGTGGTAATTTTAACTTTAACTTCAGTTTGCCAAAAGCTGAGCCGCTCATAGCTTTTATGAATGATGAACTCAAGCTCGAAATGAACACAAATCAAAATGTTTCGACAACTAACAGTGGTAATGTTATTGATGCTGTTTTTCAACGGTTTTTAAATACTTTGAAATCACAAGTATATGTGTCATACTTTAGTTATCATAAGTCTATTGTCTCCGCTCTTTCCCAAATTGAACAAGAATAATTATTTTTGATAAAATATTGCATTACTCCGTTTGTTAATTTAATACAATTTTCATTAAAGGTATAATTATTCGATAGAAAACTATTTCCAATCATAGCCGATTCATATTTTTTTCAGGAAAAAAGTTAATATTGCGTATTTACCGCGATAACATGTCAGATGTTACACATCATATGCGACTACTGTAAGACTCGTTTCTTTTTTTGTTTTCCATGATAAGGATGTATTTAGAATGCAAAGGCATTTTTTTATGTTCAACGTAAATATTTGAAACTTCTTTTAGTTGTTTTGTATGATATGTTTGCAGATTTTGGGCAAAGAATAAGGATGTAGGTGAATAGTTATTTTTTTTAAAAAAAAATCCTCAAAGTTAGTTTTTTTTATTATTTTTATTGTGTCCGACACGAAGTAAATCGTAAACATAAAAGCATCTCTCATAACATCAATCCCATGCACAGAATCGTAAGAAACACTTCTAAAAATATTTTAAAAAAATGTTGAAGATTTGTAGAAGTGTATTTAATAAATTAAAATATATTTAAAAAATTAAAAAAAAAACATTATCTAAAGAGGGTGATTTTTTTTAAAGTACATATTTCACGCGTGTTCAAATAATAAAATTAAACCTCTTAATTGTTAGATCAAAGTTAAAAAAATTAATCTGTTAATTAGTAATAAAATAAATTTGATTAATTCTAATTATCTTTCTCCAGTGAATTATTATGATGAAGATTTATTATAGCAGACATGTATACAGTACTAATTTTTTTCTAACTTATTTGTTAAACTATAAGTGTTTGCAATACCCTCCTCGGAATAAATCAGATATGTGAAACATTTTGTTGTTAGGTATGAACAGATTTTTCCAAAACTAAAAAAAGTTTTTTTTTAAAGATACATATAAATTTTTAACCTTCCACAGTTGCTGTTTCCCGAACATTGAAAAGTACATTGAACATACATTTCATTTTGGTCAGCTTGAATTGGAAATTGCAGCTACAAGTACTAAGCAAATCTAGAATACAACTTTAGAATGAAAGAATTGTTACAAGAAAGAAAGGTTTTTAATCTATATTTCCCTTAACTCTTGAGATAAGTATTTACTTAAAACAGCGTTTCTCTCTCAAACTGAGGGGCACGCCCCCTAGGGGGCATGATAACTCTCCATAAAGGGGGGGGGGCGAGCATATTGAATAGTCAAAAATAAAAGATCTAAGATAATTATTAATTATTCAAAAATAATTTACTGAAAGGAAGTAAAACAAAATACATTCTGACATAATAAAGAATAAAATACATATTCATATTCATATAAGATACTTATAAATGCATCAGTATGACAAAAAGTAT
The DNA here is from genome assembly GCA_019973935.1 of Trichonephila clavipes. Lineage (NCBI taxonomy): Eukaryota > Metazoa > Arthropoda > Arachnida > Araneae > Nephilidae > Trichonephila > Trichonephila clavipes. The sequence continues at coordinate 147,123 of BMAU01015240.1, read as the reverse complement.
TTGATAATTAATTTATCAATACTAAATTAAAAATAAGTTAAGTTTTTTCTAATGACTTTCATGGGCTTGTCGTATACAAAGTTACATACAAAATATAATACTTATCTTGATAATTTGTACGGTTTATAATTAAAGTAAATATGTACCTTTACACGTCGAAGTACATTATTATTGCATTCAATACATTGTTGTATGGGAGGGGTGCGACGAAAATTATGACTGAAAATTAGGTCGCAAATATTGAAAGTTTGAGAAGCACTGATTTAAAAAAATATTTGATAGGAAAAATGCTTCTAAGTAGAAAATGCAATAAGTAATATAGAAGTACTTGATTGTTATAATGTTCAGTGATTTATCTGGAACTTAAGAAAATGATTTTTTCTAAAAAAAAGAAAAATAGAGAATCCTTACGTTCTGAATGTTTTTAGAAATAATTTGTTTTGGTATAAAAAACAAAATATATAAAACAAAAATGTGAGTCGTTAATTTTTTTTAAATATTAAATCTCATGAAATCAATTAATCAAGTAAACGAATCAAGAGCTCTGTCTTATTCAACATAATATTAACATGCTGAAAGTTACATTAATGTCACTTAAAATTAATTAAAAATATCTATAATGATATTTCCCCTTTATATGTATAAATGAAGGCAAATACTTAAAAGTTTTGATTGATTATTTATTAACGTCTCATTTCAAAGCAACATTAGGGCTACTGGCATCGTAATTTTGTACCTAGGTTAAATGACGAGAACGACATCCGAGTTGGTACTTCACCCTCCAAACTGCTACACTACTCTAATCTGAAGACTAAATTTCGACAAATTTAACATGCACTATTCTCGCGCGAAACAGGTTTTCAGTGTCACATGAACTCTAAACCATGTTTCGATAGAGAGAGAGTTGCGGTAGCCTAGAGGTCAAGGTAACGGACTCGTGGCTGGCGTGTCATGAGTCCGAGTCTAGTACCGCTGAAGATCCGCCGTGTAGGGGAGCGATGCACGTTAAATCTGTCGAGAGCTCAGACGTCCTCCCGTTGATGTGGTGTAGAGGTTAGGAGGGGGTGGGTGTGCCAACTGAGGTGTCATTCTCGTCACTTGACCATAGCTCAGAATTTCGAGGTTCGTCAACAAAAACCCTCGAGTAGCTGAATAGTGTGACGTTAATATTTTCTCACTCGACAGAGAGAGAGAGAGAGAGAGAGAGTTATATTAACGTCACACTCTAAAGCTACACAAGGGCTATTGGAGAGAGGAGAGAGAGAGAGACGAACCTTGTAATTTTTTTTGAACCATGGTCAAGCGATGAGGACGACACCCGAGCTGGCAATTACTCTCCTAACTTACGCACCAACGGAAGGATGTTTAAGCCTCAGCAGATTTAACCTTAATTGTCCCTCTCTACACGATGGATCTTCAGTGAACTTCAGGCTCGAACTCATGACATGCCAACCACTAGTCCATAATCTTGACCATTAGGCTACCATGGTCACCCATAATTCGCCAGAAATAACACCAGCCACGAGTTCACGACCATGACCCACGACCTCGGTCACCCACATAATTTAAAGTAAAATACTTAAATACTATAAGTATATTACAAATAATTTAAATCATTATTTATTTTTATACCCTTTATACAATGTAAGAATTATTTACAGTTGAAACTCTAGCCCGTGCAAGTTATATAAATAGCATTCACAAAGCAGCATAAACCTTCATGTGTACTTCCATGATATTTTTAAACAAAAAAGTACTGCTGCATTGCATCCAATATATAAGACATTTCTCAAGGCACTTAACTATTAATAAAAAACAGCAAGCTCTTATTACGATTGGCACAACTAATAGAACCTTGGTCACAATTCAAAATGCGACGTTTTGACCTTTTATATTAAGATAACACAATCCAACAAGCCATCTTATGTTCTGTTAAAATAGTCTGAATATATCCCTCCATTGATAGATTTGCTGTATGTTGACAGCGTCATGTACGTCAGGACATTTTTCTTTATTATTATTTTTCTTCAAAACCAACTCGTCGCATCTTTCTTCCCGACTTCGTTGTAATTAAGAAAAATTGGTCAATTCTGTGATGCTGTCTTGCGTAAGTATCTGAGTACGTGGGAAAAAATGTCTCGTTGAGTTATTTTATGCTTCTTTCGTAGTATTCTTTTATTTTTCTTTTTGCTCTTTAACGTGCTGATACAGTGACACGTGTTACATGATGCCGCTTTTAGAAAGCGTTTTATTTATTCTGCACGAGTGTGGATTTGGATTTTTCTAAGAAAAGAACTCGATTGTAGTATCCTTTTTTTTAAATAAGATTAGATAACTCATATAAAATTGTAATGTTAAGAATGGAAGCAAATATGGATTAAAGAAATGACAAACTAAATTTAAATAAGACAATATGCATAAAACTGTGTGCTGTGTATGTTTTCTTAGTAGGGACTTTTGACCATATAATTTTTATGCAACAATATCTTTTCTACCCAAAATTTTTAAAATGGAAAGTTTTTAATAAACATTGCTAGCAATATGTTTTGAGACAAAATTGTACGACTTAATTTGCTTATTCAAATTTAGTCTTTTTTACAGAATTTCTAAAAGAAAGAAGTCTGTGTAACTAAAAGTATGTGATAAAAGTTATTAAAGGTTTGATTAAATTTTCGTTTTCAGTTGATTTGATTTTTCTATAAAATATATTAACATCTAAAATGGTTATCCAAAATAGTTTTAGAATTTTTTTTATATGCTTACATATTGTACCTTTCTAACTTAAGTACCTGGGGATCCAACAACCCATAAGAATTTTGACTTCTTATTCATTGAAAATTTTTAATGATATTACTTTCAAATACATTTTAGAGATCTTGATTGATTTGATGATTTAATATTAACGTCGCACTGTTCAGCTACACGAGGGCTTTTGGCGACGGACCACGTAATTTTGAACCATGGTCAAGTGACGTGGACGACACCTGAGCTGGCACCCCCCTCTCCTAACTACCACACCACACCAACGGGAGGACGTTTCAGCTCTTGACAGATTTAACGTGCATCGCTGTCCTACACGGCGGGTCTTTAGTGGTACTGGGATCGAACTCGTGACCAGGCAAGCCACGATCCGATACCTATACCACTCGGCTACCGCGGCCACTTTAGAGATCTTGAAGGACAAGAGTTGGGCAATTTTGAACTGGAACTAGGGCAAGAAAGGGGAGGGGGTCTGAAAGCCCATAGAAAACTGCTGCATTTCGTTTTAGATTGTTGATAGGGCATGACTGTTTGAGTCCCATCTCTACCGCATTGGTGTTACCGACTCACCTGACTGTACTTTGCAACTGGTCAGCCAATGACTGCTGAACTTTTGAACGAAATGGCTTTGGTTGTGTTTTCGGGTGCACCAATGGTATTGGTGCTTTATGGCATTTGTAAAATAAATGTATTTTATCTTCGATATTTTCACTTTTAACCTAAAGTAAGTAAATTACAGAGAACGTGAACTGATGAAAAAGGGCCTACAAAATTCCGTTTCCTTGATAGTTAAAATATATGATATCGATATAGATCTCGAGAAATATATTCAAAATCCCACTAATTTTTTAATGCTTTATCTTTTCCTTGTTATTCGAGTAGATAAAAATGAATTCATTTTAATAATAAAATGGATGAATTAAATATAATATAAATTTGCCAAAACATTATACACTCAGGAACATTGAAAATAGTAACCCAAGAAGAAAGCATCGGATTGAAATGAAATTTAATACACATAATGAAACAGATGCGAGAATCACTTGATCTCAAAAACAAGACAATTTAACGAAAACAGGGTGTGCAACGACGCAAATACTGGACAACTTCAATAGCGCGTTGGACCACCTCCAGCTGCAATACATGCCGCCACACGGTCCGGCATTGAGTTGATTAGACACCTTATGTTGTCCTGAGGCAGATGGGCCCACAAATCTTGAACAGCCAACTCTAAATCATGTACAGAGTGACACGATGGCATCTGCCGTTTTAGCTGATCCCACACGTGCTCTACAGGGGACAAATCGGGGGAGCGGGCCGGCCATGGAAGAGTCTGAAAATGACGTAGAAAGTCTTGAGCAACTCTTGCTGTATGCGGACGAGCATTATCTTGCTCGAAAATTGCCCCTGGGAGACCATTTAGGAAAGGTCCTACATGGGGTCGAAGAATATCATCAATGTAACGTTGGGCCGTTAAGGTTCCACACATCACAATGAAAGTGGACCGGCTATCATAGGCTATGGCCCCCCCAGACCATTACACCAGCTGTGCGGGCAGTGTGACGTAAAACAGTGTGGGGTGAATTGTACCGCTCACCAGGGTGCCTCCACACCCGTACACGGTTATCATCTGTCCCCAAAACAAATCGGGATTCATCACTAAACACAACTTTTTGCCAATCTGTGACATTCCACATTGATCTGGCTTGGCACCACTGTAGACGCAGTTGCCGATGTTCCGGTGTTAAAGGGAGTGAACAGAAAGGGTGCTTGGATTTAAGATTTGCTTCTGCAAGGTGTCTGGAAATTGTTTGTGGAACAATTGCTACGCCTACGTCTGCTCGTATTGTTGAACGAGTCACTGTGGGGTCCACAAGTGCTTGCCGCACGATCCTTCGATCCTCTCCCCCTCGTGGTCTTCCTGGTCGCTCCAGACACGGTTTTCCGCGCGTGAGTACCTTCTCGTGTCCACTGCTTCCAACAATTTCTAACGGCCCACTCCGAACGATCCACCTGGCCAGCAACACGGCGCGTCGACCAGCCTGCAGTTTTCATCCCGATGATCAGGCCTCTTTCAAACTCGCTTAACTGTGAGAAATGTCTTCTAGCACGTTTACCTGGCATGTTTGGCTTACCAAAGTCTTCCTACAATCGGCGGGTAATCGTCACGTTTCTGAATCTTCGAATTTGCCCTGGCTTATATAGCACCCTCTTCCTGATTGTAGCGCCACCTCGGCGTGTATGAGCATGCGTATTGGCACAAAACTTGGATCATTTGTATATCACATTACGCTGTACTTATTTGCAAAGTTTCGCGATTGTACTTAGCTTCCTTCTTGGGTGGCTATTTTGAATGTTTCTGAGTGTACAATAACCTTTATGATTTTCATATGAAGGAGAAACAATACAAAACAAGCCGACGTAGCATTAATTAGTTCAATTAGTTCTTTATACCTTCGTGATTTTCTTAAACCTTGTTACGTGTTGCCATTTGCGATATAAAATTTCTGTCCATCGAATACTGTCATTCGAAATATTAAGTTTCTTTCCCTCAAAAGCCACCGAGTTTTTTTTATCTGAAGTGTCACGGAAATTCGTGTAAACGTATTTATTTGTAAAATATATTTTTAAGTGGCTAGCTATTCGGTATGTTATTTTGTTTCTCAATTTCTTGCTAAATACATTTAAATAAATTGTTCGCATATGATTATAGAGAATCTTTTGTTCAAGAATAGTATGATTTACTGCGAATTTTTTTTCTCCTTTCTTATACATAAAACTGCAAGAAAGATGACGTACAGCAATAGGAAAAATAAAAGCTAGCTCAACATCTTTACACACATCTTACGAAATCTTTTTTAAATGTTCGGTTGCTTCAAAAGTGTTGACACACAGGAATTATTTTTAACCAGCGTGCATTTTATGCAGGTGCAGGGGTAAAAATTTTCAAGCACTGAACTGAACTGAATCATTTTTCCTTTTCATGAGTAAGTGTATGCTGCAATGCAGATACGATAAAATTTTATCACGATTCCGTGCGCTAGAGACCAGTATTTAATCTTTGTTGGCTGGTTGCAGTCGGAGAAATTTAGTTGTATGCGCTTTTCAATTTTGTTTTAACGTATTTTCGGCCTTGAATATTTTTCCTGTCAAAAATAAGCTCGTGCATATCAGAATGTAAGTAGAAATATTAATTTAAAAAAAAGGTAGAAAAGATAGGCATATGATATAAAAAACACTGTTTGCATTTATTACATTTACAAGAATCCAAGATTCCTCTGTATTACCTATTTTGTATTAAATTTCTGATTCTTTTACAATACAGAAGAAAATGATAAAATCTAATAAATATTGTTATCTTATAAATTTATTTACATAATAGTTTTTTCACATTCTATAGTCTTCTTACCTTACCTTTCGGATTTTTAGATCATATTTTTAAATCTTCAGGCCAATTTTATCAATTAATTTTGTTAAAGTAATAGTTCAATTTTCAATTCAATTGCACAATCAATAATTTGAATAAAACAGTTTCTTAGATGATGTTATCTATACGATGTGCACTAATTATTCGATAAGTATTTAGATTTTATTTTATTTAATTAAAAAAATTAAAATTAGCTCTTTAGGTATTCTTTTAATATTGAGAATTTCGTTGTCAATTATGTAGGTAATACTTAAGTCAATAAATCACAATTAAGTCCCTAAAATTGAAAATATACTGGAGTCCAAAATTATGATTGCAAACAAAATCTATAATTATTTGAGAAACATTCAGTTCTTATTTCATTGAAACTTATCACTGAAATATATATATTACTAAGAGAAAGCATATAGCAGCACATGACAGATAAATTGTCAGTTGAAAAATAGGTTATATATACATGAAAAAGGGTCAAATCATGATGCATCATATCTCGTGAAAGGTCCGTCTAATATGGAGCGTACCCACCTTGCATTGCTATATAAACCTCTAAACGTGTCATTATGCTATTAATGAAGGTATTGAGAAATGCTAAGCATTGTCGTGTCTACTTATGCCGTCGTTCATTTAATGCCAAATTGTAATCTTGTACAAGTGTCACGGTTCTTGAGTGACCTTTACTGGGCTTCCCTGAGGATAGTACTACTTGTTTAGAATTGATTTTGTAACCCGCGGATATCGTTTTGGTGCTACCTCTAACCATCGAGCTACCTCTGCTTGAGATTTTTTCAATTTCAATTCTGCTATACCATTGAATCATCTAAACGATTATGAAAAGCGTATTTTTATAACAGTCAAACTTGTGGGGTTTATGTAATGCTCACACCAAAGCAGGCAAGAATCCCAGATGCTTAAAACCCCACATTGCACGTTGTGATTCAAAACTAACGATAAGAACTATTTATTCCAAACTAGAAGATAATATTGTGCTATTTGTTTTCCAAAATATATAGATCCCGAATTTTATCAACTTCCCTGACTGCAATTTTGAATTCTTATGAAAAACCTGCTTATATGACCTTATTGTTATCTAATCTACAAAGTTCACGGTCCTCAAACTTTAATGACTTCAATACCATGCCAATTTGAGGACTTTGAGCATCACAGATTTAGAGAACATTATCTCCTCTATAGAGTGTGTCTATAGAGGCACTAAGATTCGTAATTGACAGAAGCAACATCGGCAATCTTCAAGTTAGAGACCATGACTTTTCTGCTACCGTGGCTACAGTAAAGGGCGGACTGGACGCGTTTTTTCAAAGAGTACATCCAAGGTACAACATACAAGGTAGAACATCCTTAATGATAAACGGCCAGCTGGTCGACTCTCCGTAATTAAAGATTTAGCATGTACAGTCGATGTAAGAATTAGTTTCACGATTGTCCTTTTGTCATAGGAATATCCGCATGATTTAAGGTTAGTATACAAGATTAAGTCGTAGATGGCTGATTGATATATGTGTCTGCAATATACGAGACTTGATTTCAAAGGCTATTTTACCATGTTTTTATTAACTCGCTTTCTTGTTTTTTTTCGAGTGGAATTTTGTAATTGATTTTAAACTAACTTCCCGATGAGCTAGAGACTTGAAATTTGGGCCATAGCTCAGAAGTGGATGACAATACATGAAAATGTGAAAAAGAAGTTACCCGTGCCCCCGAAGAGGTGGGCTCTGATTTCTACAGGAGTCCCGTAACTCCGGAAATTACACGAATTTAAACGAACAAAGACCACCTGTCGATAGCACGGGACGACTTGTATCTACGTATTCAATTTGGTGGCTCTGGGGTCAAAGAGGAGCCCCCAGGTTACCATGTTTTTTCTTCACTCGCTTTAAAAAAATCATTTTATTGACGCACTTTTTTGACCGTGTGGACACACTTAACCAATCAGCCAGTCAGCTATGTGAAGAATGCAGATGCAAAGAGCCACGCGCGGAAACCTCTCGTTATTGTGTATTATTAACTGCTTGATTTATTGTAAATGTGCTCAATTTAAATGTGAAGGAGTTTAAATTTAGAAATGATGAATTAAAGTTGATTTGAGCTGAGATTCAATAGTAATTCTTTGAGTGAAGTTTTACAACTAACGCGAGGCAGTTCGTTGTATTTAAGCAAAATATGAAAAAGAAATAAAAAAAACTATTTTCTTTATTCTAAATATAAATAACCAATTACCAGTTAGTCGTTATTTTAATAAGAAATCATTTAAATAAATAAAATAATTAATAACTATACCATGTTTTTACTAACTCGCTGTCTTCTCTGTCCGGGTGGAATTTTGTAATTGATTTTAAACTAACTTCTCGAAGAGCTAGAAACTTTAAATTTGGACCATAGCTCAGAAGTGAGTGGCAATGCATGAAAACGTGAAAAAAAAGAAAAAAAAAACAAACGAAAAGGAGAAAAGGAGAGAAAGATGAAAGTTAAAAAGACGAAAACAAAAATTATGCTTTTTAGTCCGTTATAAAAACATGGTGCATAAAATTTTTTTTTCAGATAATGTACTTGTTTAAGATAAGTTTTGACTATAGTTGAGAAAATTCATTCACGCTTGTAGAAATGAGCAGATGCGTCTGTTCCCAGAATGCATTGCGATTGATTGATGGATTGATTGAATATTAACGTCTTACTGTTCAGCTACACGAAGGCTTTTGGCGGCGGACCACGTAATTTTTAACCATGGTCAAGTGACGTGGACGGCACCTGTGAGCTGGCATCCCCCTCTCCTAGCTACCACACCACACGAACGGGAGGACGTTTCAGCTCTCGACAGATTTAGCGTGCATCGCTGCTCTACACGGCGGGTCTTTAGTGGTCCTGAGAATGAATCTTGTTTGATCTTTCGCAAGGCAAAGTCGTAGAGATCGTTTATATGGTCAATAGCATGGATTACCATGTTGAAAACAATTGAGTGGCCCTACAAATTTGAAATACGTATGTGATTCAGTTTTTGACAGCAAATGACGTCTTATTCGCTGATATTTATTGTCAGATATGTGAAGAGTGCAACTATGATGTAATGATTGTTTATTAACGTCGCATTTCGAAGCGTGACTTGGGTCATTGGTGAAACACATCGCAATTTTTAACCAGAGTCAAATAACGTGCAAGGCAGCAAAGCGGGTAATTGGGTACGATTGTTCAAAGACGGGTGAACGTCCAAATAAATTGCTAGCAGGCTGATCCTCCGTAATCACGGAAGGTATTGCTATACTTTCACAGGAATTTCCGTGTTTTAAGATAATTTATAACAGCTGTTCTTAAACTGTGGTCCGTGGACCCTGGGTGTCGAAGGTCTGTCATCTAATGTTAAGATTTTACACCTTTTACAGACTATGAAAGATCTCGTGGAAGAATTGAAAGATGTGCCATTCTAAGCACGATCACTAAATTGTCCGCAATAAAAACATTTACTAGAGCATGTATTTCGAACAAGAATATGAATTCAGATTTTTTTCAATTCCTACTATTAGCTCACACTTTCTATATATTTATTTATTTATCTTGCTGGAATTTTCAATCGTTAATAGAATACATTTTAAAGTGCTCAATTGAGCTGAAATTTTATATACATGATTATTTTGGATGACAATACAGTAATTTAAGTATAACTGATAAAAATTAATTGATGAAAACTAATTATTCAAAGAATTACAAATTCAGACACGTTGGAATCACTTTGGGCGACTTGTGTCAAAACTTGAAAAGGTTTTTTACTCAATTTTTAAAGCGCTCATTTGAGCTGCAATTTTCTACACATTATTGTTTTGGGTAAAAATACGATGATTTAATAAAAATTAATTGACTGAAACTAATTATTTAAAGAATTTACATATACAGCCACGTTGGGTTTATTTTTAGCGACTTTGGTCAAAACTTCAAAAGATTTTTTTCTCACGTTTTAAAGCATTCAGTTGAACTGAAATTTTATATACACGATTGTTTAGGATGACAATACGATACTTTAATGAAAATTAATTACCACTTAATGTTGGGATTCTGTCATATGCATACGTATTTATATTAATTGTAACTATTTAATAAAAAGTAGCTAAAATTTTTTTTTTTTGTTAATCTAAGTATATATATAGGACTTGACTTACTTTTTTTTTATATTACTTGTTATAGTTTGCAACTACATAGCCATTACTAAAACGTAATATTTTCAAGAACTACATTGCAGAAACACATGTGCAAAGATTAAGAACTGAATTCACATAGCGCGCTAATACGATGACGATTGCATCCATTTGGATTTTCTAATGGATTTGCACCTACATTATTTATCTGAAACTAGTATTTTGTGATATATTTTTATATTACATTTATAATTAATGTTCACTGTTTTTTAAAGGAAAAAAAAGAGTTAAAAAAGTCTGTATAAATAGCAGTGACAATCGTAGGACTACCGAGGATCCTTTAAATCACTTAGCCTTATGTTGAAAGTCTGGGAGGAATGTTCAATATTTAGGGGGTCCGCGGTGATAGAAACCTTAAAAACCACTGATTTACAAGGTCATGTCATCATAGGCAAGTTTTGTGTTTCTTCGACAAAGGAAGGCTTGTAGAATACAATAATAAGTGTGCTTTTATGCAAAGAAACTACGTAAAACCCCTCGCTTAAGATGTAAATAATGAAAAACAATACAAGTTTTTGACCTTATTATTCCATGGGCATTTGTTTTTATAGATAAACGAGCTTTTATTAAAACTTATCCTACTATTTACCTAAATTTCACTTTTAAAAAAGCATTTAATTCCTTTATTTATGCAATGCGTGTAGAGAAATAGATGAAAACATTGGAAGAAATCGTCTGCTGTGGCATTGAGAAATGACATGCACAGTAAAACTGTTAAGACTAATTTTCAATCTTATTTTGAATTTTGGTAATGTCAAATGATTTATTACACGTTCTATCGAGTCAAAAATAGCCAGCAAAAGCCAACAAGAGATCCTTTCACATGTGATCATTAAATTGTCATCTTGAAAATTATTTCGAATAAAGAAATGATTTTATCTATTGCTCTTAATTTATTCACATAACTACTTGTCAAGAAGATCCTTTTTCGTCTTTCGGTCTTCAGTTTCTTTGATCATATGACATATTTAAAACTATTCAATCATCCAATTAAAAGTAAAATGCATCCTTTTTTTTGTAAATGAAAAATGTGGTGGACTCTTTTTAACTGTGTTGCACTATGGATTACTAAACTTGAAGAATTCGGAGAATAAAACTTAAGTTTAAGTTGGAAAGATCAGAGCTATAAATTTATCATCAAGATAGGATGCATACATTTCCTATTTTTACATAGATGTGAATTAATTTGAGTTTGGGTTTTTGGGGTTAACATACTTTTAACAATTTTAAAAGAGTTACCGTTTTTTTTATTTTGAACTGTGATACCACATTAATGTTATATTTATTTTTCCAGAAACATTTGGTCATACTGACTTTTATAATTTTTTTTTATTGGGAAGTACTACAGATTTATGATTTATTTTTAAATTCCTACTATCAGTTCACAATCTTCCTATATATATATATATATAGTTCAAATTTTCAATCGTTAATAAAATACTTTCTATTCATCTATTCAAGTTCAAATACATTTTTTTAAACTTATAGTGGAGGTCACTTGATGCTAATACAGTTTTTTCAAACATTAATTCATTAGAGTTAAACTTAATCATGAATAAATAGTAACAAACAAAAATAATAGTCCAACATCCTTTTTAAAAAGGAAAATCAATCGTTGTGTCCCTGTAGTGCAATGGATAACCCGTTGGACTTCTAATCCAAAGGTTGTGAATTCGAATCCTACCTGGGATGGCCTAATTTCTGAGAATGTGACTTATGAATGAATAAATAATAAACAAAAATAATAATCCAACACCATATATAGAAAAGAAAAAGGAAATTCGGTTTCTATTTTGCCACTTAATATTATTCTTTCGCATGTATATATAATCCATATTTATATTAATTGTAATTATTTAATAAAAAGTAAATTAAATTTTTCTAAGTAGGAATTGACTTAACTTTTTTTATATTATTTGTTTCATATTATATGAATGCATTTCTTATCGAAGATGTTACAAATTTTTTCAACAAAGAGCAATTACTACGTTTTAAAAGCTACATGGTCAACACGGTATAATTTTTTTTCTGCTACAATATTTTTAACTGAAATATAAATTAGCGAGGAAGTAATTGTTTCATTATTAACTTAGTAAGTTATTCATTTTGATCAGCACGCCTTTTCTGTATAATCGCTACAATTTGGAATATGTGTGTGTTTAGCATCTGTATTCAAATATGCTTTTTATAATTTTACAAAGCCCTACGTTTAACAGAAAGTGCAGTAATCCTACTTAAAAAGCATATCTAACTCTTCATTCTTTGATATATTGTACAAATTTGTCCTTGGATGTATTGAATTTTGAAATCACGTTCATTTATTTTCAGAGCTATTTGATCCATTTTCTGTCTTTATTAACACACATAATAATTTTCACTTTTATAAAAATTAAACTGATACAAATGATGAATTTTGAATGCTTTGTATATTTTACATTTTAGATTCCTTGGAACGGCTCATTATAACGGATGGGTAAGTATAGTCCGAATCGACAGTGTTCGTAGTAAGGCAGCATTTCTCAAACTGTGGGGCGCGAGCATATTGAAAAGTCGAAAGCAAAAGAAAACTTAAAAAAAAAACCCTATTAATTTACTGAAAATAAGCAAACAAAATACACTCTGACAAAATAAAAACTAAAATACTCATTTACACTGATATATCCCACTTAAAAATGTATCGGTGCTACACAATGTATTTTATAATTAATTTAGCAATACAAAGTTAAGAACAAGTTTGATAATTATCGGTGACCCCATGGGCTTGTAATATATAAAATTACATACAAAAATTAACACTTACCTTGATAATTTGTACGGTTAATAATAAATCCCTTAACTACCGATTAAAAGTTACGCGATTTGCATTCTAATGACAACCGTTTTCCGCATAGATGCGCATATGTGATGTATTCGGGGTGGGGGAGAGGAAGGAATAAAGAAGCAAATAATCTGAAATAAGTAAATCCTTCGCAGACATTGTCAAGGTTCTTTTATTGCAATCCAAAGTCTTCGGAAAAATTTTATGGATAGCAGTGCACGGAAAAGATCCTGCTACGAAAAGACGTATATATACGTCAGAGGAAAAAATTAACCCCCTGGCTGAGAAAGACGTTTATATACGCCAGTGTCACTTAAGAGGTTAAAGTCGTATCTTAGTTTTAGCATCAAAATATAGTGTTATTAAATTCAATACATTGTTATTGTATAGAGGGAGAGGGCGCGATGAAAATTAGGATTGAATACTGGGTCGCGAATATTGAAACTTTGAGAAGCACTGTAGTAAGGCCAATTGGGATCTTAAACAGGAATGTTTAAGGGAATTTCAGAAGAGAAAAAATCACTTCGGACTAAACAAAAATTTACTAAATAGTTTAAATTTATCAAAATGTAGAAATTTTAAAGAAATTTAGTGAGATAACTAGTCATAACATCTGTACAGTAAAATCATCGAACACATAATTTTTTTATAATGACATTTCATAAATCAATGATGAAAATATGATATTTATTTCAAGGTAAAAATATTGGTTTTAATTTTAACGCAACTTGATTTAAGTACGTCGAGAGCAATTATTACTATTAAACTATATATTTTCTTTTATACATTAAGTAATTTGCGACAAAGTTGTATGGGAAAAGATTTAATGTCCTTGATATACTTATTTTACTCTGTTTAAGGGGGGCACAGTACGATTCAATTGACAAAAATCGGTCAAAACTTCTAAACCTAAATTACCCTATGTGTGTACTTTTCTATTATCTCACAAAGTCTGAAAGCTCCAAGTATAAAAAAACTCAGAGTTATGATAACTTTTGCGTAAACGGCAAATAAAAACATTAAACTGATTTATCTTCAAAAGAAAAAATAACTAGTTTGTATTCATTTAAGATATCCAACTACCCTAAAATGATGAATTTTTTCAAAAATTGACAAAGCATTTTTATGATTTTATTTCATAGGCCATCTTATTAGCTTTATAAAAATACCAAGTTTTTATTTTCCATTCACTAGAACAGAAACTACAAGTGTTTTAGTAAAAGCAGCTTTACACAAGATGTCAAACTTTAAAATGCGTTTTACTCGAGATGTGTTTTTTTTTCGAAAAGATCAAACGGGGACAGCGATCGCTCAAAGAGTTTTGAAAATTTGCTAAATTTTTTTGTGTATGTTTAGAAGTAGAAGTGTTTTGATCTTCAGATTTATCAGTCACTGTTTTATTTGAAAATTTACAGTCCTTTATATGAATATAATCCCTATTTTTTTAAGCGATTTCATATAACTAAAATAAAGTGCTATGGTTTTTGTAAAAAATTAAATCTTATACTGAAGGTCATTTCAAACATGAACAAACACATCAAAATTGAAAAATTGAGAATTTGTTCATAAAATTTTTTGTAAAGAGCAGGCCCCGTTTATGTTATTTTTTGTATAATTTTACCAGTTTTTTCCCATTTTAATAATAATTTTTTTTCTGTTTTCAATTTTGTGATTTTTTCCTTAAAATATACTAAATAAATCTAAAAATCACACAAAAAAAAAATCCTCGTAACTCCATTTTTTCAAAAAAAGTTGTCGCAAGTAGGCGGATACCTTAAAATGCTAAGGCTTTTTTTCTATTCAACCAAATGTTTTAAGGGGGTCCCAGCACGTGAATTTTCGAAAAATTACCGATTTTCACATTTTTATATTTTTTAGAAGTTAAAATATTTACGTTTAAAGTGATAAATGATATGAGAAAACACGATAATTAGAATTATTTTTTAAACGAAACTACTCTCTTTGATTCGCATCGAATGAGCTCTGCCTGTGTTTCCTCTCTCTTGCATAAGTTTCTAATGAGCGCGAATACATATGATGTTTGAGTGCAAAAGTTAGAGTGTATTGGGCTTATCCAAAAGTATATGGGTACACGTCTTTTCGATCTTAAACGCAAAAACAAAGAAAACAAAAGTTAAGTGATGGAAAAAGCCTAAGAGGTCGTAACCGACATTTTAATATAAAAAATTCAAAGGTATTATAGTATGGCTACTAGAAATAATATCAGTAATCTAGAACAGCATGGAAACTCTGCTTTTTGGAATATTTATTTTCATCTTCTGTCATCAAATGGGGCCCCTCAAAATGGATTGTGTCCCGAGGGCATAAATTCCTGGTGCAAGTTTCAAAATGCAGAAGCTGAATGTAATGAAAAGCACTGTGATTATAAACACATGCACACGTGCTATATACCATAGTGAATTAAATGAAGCCAATTTTGAGAGATCTAGATCAGGGGTGTCCAACCCGTGGCCGGAGGGCAGCAAGTGGCTCACCTTGAATAATTTTGCGGCCGCGAGATTCTTTACAAAATTCGATTATTTTGTACAATTTTTTTTTGTTTAAAAAGTTTTTTTGTATAAAATAAATCCCATAGCTGTTATTATTTTATCACATTGCTTCTGTTACAGCGAATCTCTTTTTTCTAAATTGAAATTTACCAAATATAAATCAGGCTCAAACTTAACGCACGAAAATCTGCAACATCAAATCACGATACGCAAATGCACATGCATTGATATCGACTTGAAAAAACTATGTGAAAGAGTTGAGAAACAGATATTTCCCTAGTTAAATAAATTAAACATTTGATCATTGCATTATTATTATTATTATACTATCTATGTTGGCATACATGAAAAACAATGAAAATAATAATACATCAGTCTGTTCTAAATTTTCACTCCAACAAATGTTTGTAATGGATCCAAATCTAATATAAAGATATATATTTTTATATATGTAGCCCGCGGGATTGAAAAGTTCTTCCGAAGTGGCTCGTGAGGTCATTTGGGTTGGCCACCCCTGATCGATGATCCAATGCTATTAAGAAAATGCTTACATGGAAAAACTCAAACCCAAATGAGTCAGTTAAAAACAACGTATGTCAGTGATTCCAAGATTTACATTTGTGAAATTAAAAAGTACAAAATATTAGGGGTAAATATGGCTATTGAGCCCAGCTATAATTGTGTGTCATGCTTTAAAAGCTAGATACACGTAGGATTCGTGCAGCCCAACGAAAGCAGCTTGAGCTTGTTATATTCTTCTTCTTAAATTATATTTTTTTACCCAAAGATAATAAAAAAGTATACTCAAACTCAGAATTTTATTCGCAAAAATCGCTTCTCGAAATTTATTCATTATTCTTAATACGTAGTGAAAGACAGATTGCAAAAGTTTCCAACACAATATGACGTGTGTGAAGCTTTTTTACGATAAATCATTTTTATACCATACACCTTTTCACCAAATTTGTGCAATTATTTTCCAATTTTTGTACTCATATTTGTGTTATTTCATATCAGACACGGAACATGTACTACCAAAATCAATAATATTTTCAGCTAAAACTCTTATGCGTAATGAATGTTGATTTCACATCATACCTTCGCTTAAGTAGAAATTTGTTTTCCGTTCTTAATTACATGCGAATCGATAATCTCGGAACATGCAACTCACAGAAGGCAACAATTTTCTCCCAAGAAAATAGGTCACTGCATCGGCACGTGTTGAGTTATGAGAAATAAATACGAGGTAACACCCTTAATTTTCTTCAATTTTCCCACTATTAGTCCAAACTCTCCCTATATATATCTTGTTCAAATTTTCAATCATTAATAAAGTACTTTCTATTCACATTCACAGAAGTTCAAATGCAATTTTTTAAACTTATAGTGGGTGACATTTGTTTTTTTAAATATTAATTCAATAATTAAATTTAATTAATGAATAAGTAGCATCAAACAAAAAAAAAGAAATAGTCAAGAACTCTATATAGAAAGGAAGATGGAAAATTGCAAGGAAAATCAATTTCTATTTTGTCACTTAATATTGTGATTCTGTCATATGTATATAGATATTTATACTACTAGTAATTATTTAATAAAAAACACCGCAAAATCCGGGCGTATAACGTGCACTTTTAACGAAAAAAATAAGATCAAAATTCAAGGGTGCACGTTATATACCGGGTATGAAAATGAGAGCTCTAAAACTAAGAAAAAGGGATGTGTGCATAAAAAAAGTTTGACTTCTACATTTATCGAAATATGTTTATTTGAAAGAAATTACATTCCTTATGAACTTAAAGGGTTGTAATTCTAGAAATGTACTATTTTTTTCTAAGGCTTTTGGCATAATACCTTGAATAAAGGGCTGCAAAATATAACATCATTGCATACGTATATTTCAGGATTCTTTGTGAAAAGTTGGTGCACTTTATACGGCGAATATACCTAAAAATCAAAAATTGCAGCTTGAAAGTACAGGTGCGCGTTATACTCCGATGCGCGCTATTACGTTGGATTTTACGGTGACTAAAATAAAACTTTTCTTTGTTGAACTAAGTAGGAATTGATTAAAAAAATATTTTTTATATTACTTGTTATTCTATTTTATTACTTTAAGGCAGTGATTCTTAACCACCGTGCTGCGGCATATGTGTGTCGCCAAATTCTTGAAATGTGCTGCCAAATCATTTAAAAATTTTTAATTGCTCTGAGGAAAAATAAAAAAATCTGGAACAGAATCATTTGGCCATTTTTTGAAATAAACTATTCATAAAATTATTGACCATTTGACTAGCCAGAGGAGAGATTCCAAAATTTAGGTATAAAAAAATTTGATTTTGGTTCATAATCCATTTGTGAGGTAACAGATACATGTGTATATGAATTAACTTTGAACAAGTAATATATAAAAAAAATTTTTAAGTCAATTCTTACTTCGATTAACAAAGAAAAATTTTATTTTAGCTACTTTTTATTAAATAGTTACAATTAATATAAATATGTATATGCACAGGAGAGAATCACAACATTAAGTGGTAATTAATTTGTATTAATTATCATTAAAGTATCGTATTGTCATCCAAAAAATCGTGTATATAAAATTTCAGTTCGACTGAATGCTTTAAAACGTGAGAAAAAAAAATCTTTTAAAGTTTTGACTCACGTCGCTAAAAATGAAACCCAAGTGGCTGTGTCTGTAATTCTTCAAATAATTAGTTTCAGTCAATTAGTTTTAATCAATTATAATTAAATTATCCTATTTTTACCCAAAACAATAGTGTATAGAAAATTTCATCTCAATTGAGAGCTTTAAAATGTATTTTATTAACGATTGAAAATTCCACCAAGATAAATAAATAAATATATAGAGAGTGTGAGCTATAATAATAGGAATTGAAGAATGAAGAGGAAGAACTAATTTTTCGCTCTGTAATAATAGTTTACTTTCGAAACATTCTAAAGAGTCAGTTAATTCATTTTGAATTAAACTTAGAGGTGAATATCTAATAACAGCCAAAAAGCTCTAAGAATATTGTTACGATTTTCTTTATATTTTTTGTGTGAATTTGGATTTTCAGTATTAACAAATATAAAAACGAAAAAAAGAGATAGACTTTTAAATGTAGATGACGAAATGAGAGCGGCATTTTCCTTTGTACGGCCAGATTTGAACGAAACTATCAAAATCATTGAGCATAAATTTCGCATTAAATATATTCAAATAATTAAATTCTAATTAATTACTCAATAAACATTTTGATGTCTTTGTCGCACTTTTTATTTTATTTAACATTGAAAATTATTACCATAAGCTATTTTGCATAGTGTATTTAAGATAAGTAAAATTCTTTTTAATTTTATTGCTAGTGTGCCGCTAAATTTTGTGAAATTGTTAATAGCGTACCGCAGCAGCAACAACAACAACAACAAAAAGTTGGAAAATCCCTGCTTTAAGGGGACTGACTGTACGAAAAAGTTATTTTGCAAAAGTGCATAAATGAATGATTTGTTTGATGCTTAGTGTCACATGAATTAGAACATACAGTGAAAATCGCGAAACTGAAGGGATCGAAATATTTTTTCCTGTTAAAAGAATTTCGTGTTAAAGGATTTTTCACAGGAAAAAAAATCTTATCAACAAAATTAAATTTATTACATTTTATTTTATTTATATAGTTTTACAATGCATTTAATAAAAATCAATGAAACAAAAACATGCACAAGAACTTATTACAAAATTTTCAATTTTTTAAAAAAGACATTGAATTTTTGGAAGATAATCTGATATTTTTCTTTGCATTTTTTTTTAAGATCAAACTGTGAACAAATTGGTCGATGTCGTCCATTTTGTTATTCATTTTACTATTGGAATGTGTGTTAATAACTGCACGTACTTTTCATAAAGTTCCAGATTTTGGATGACGTGGGAACAGGAGCTGTGCATTATTCATTTCATTTTCGTCGTCAAAATCTACATCAATGATATTTTCTGTGCTTTGAACAAACTCCAAAATGTCTTTGTCTGCCACAATTGGGGCTTAACACACATTCTCATTATCTACTGCAACGAATTCTTCCGATGATACAGTAAAACAGTCCAATCCAGCCGGTGTTTTTTCCACACATATTTTGTTCATTCCCAGAACTGTTCGAATCTTTTCGCGTTACGAGATTTTCAAAATATACAGTTGTTTGTCGGGATCGTTGTATTATTTCGTGTTAACTGATATTTCGTCTCAAGCGTTTTTGCATTAAATGTTTTTCACTGTACAAATAAAATTGTTTTAAGAAAGTTGTTACAAGAACAATTATTTAAAATGCAATTTTTTTTGGCAAAAAATGACGCATACAAAATATTTACTTTTTATAGAAAAAGCTTCTATAACAATAGTATTTTGCTTATGTGCATAGCCAAGACATCTGTACAGAACCTATACTAAGATTTTTGAAATATGTTATTTATAAGTGAATTTATTCCTATTTTAACATAACAGTAGATAATTTTTAACAAAGAAAACCCCACTGGTTATTATTTTAGTTGATCGCAACTCTGAAAGTAACGTGAATTTTTCAAAAATCATAGTTTAGGCTCTGTAGAGAAATCAGTTGTACATTAGCAAAATATTTTGTAGAAGTATTTTTCATAAAATAGAAATGTTTGGAAAATAGGGGTCATTCTTTCTTAATTTTTATCAAGAACTGCAATTAAATCAGCTTTTTTTTGTAATACTCGTAAAGCAATTTTGTGCGTATATTCTAATTTAATTAATACTAAATATATAAAAAAATATTTATTTATGCGCTTTTTTAAAATCATCGTTTCGCAAGTAGTCAGTCACCTAGAACTCTCGTGTTGGGCTAAATTTTTAGAATAAAGCAGACAAAATTATCTTTAGGAGCATTATTTTTTTTGTAAATTGTTTGGTGATTTTATAATATATGTGGGAGTCCGAATAAATCTTCGAATAAAAATCAGACTCTTCAGAAGGCGGGATTTTATATTGGCGAGGTGGTTTGTCTAGGGGTAAGTATTTAAGGTTGAGTGATGAATTATTAATTGAATCTAAGTCATTTAAACACAAATACTTCATTTAAGTAAAAGAGAATTTATTTAAAGTTAAAGGGAAATATTTACAAAAGGGGATATTTACAAAGAGAAAGACATGCAGGAATTAGGTTAATTAAAAGTTGAGTTATACCTTTAGAAGACGGGGAAATAAACCTTTCTCATTCTTGGATGTTAGGACTGGTGGTGCCGCGCTGGGCGCGGAAATGCGGTAAAGACGCGACGTGTTGAACAAGCAGTGGTTAGTTGGCCTCTGCCGAAAAATTATTCAAGCCGGAGCTACGAAAGCTCACTAGATGGCGCTGCTTCGGAATGCAGTAATAAATAAAATTGAGATTTATGGTCCTCTGAAAAGGATGTGACTCAACCTTTTAACAAATGTTTCAAAGGGAAAATCCTACATATATGCATATATTCGTTTAAATTAATCTTTTAAAAATTACAACCTAATTTATAACTGTTTCCGTGACTGATTGAAAATATAGAATTCGTGAAAAACAATTTTATCGTTCGATTTTTATTTTGGAGTTTGTGGAAATGGTTATAAGAGATAAATACCTTGTCACATGTTTGTATAGTAAATGTTGAATAGAATAAAGTAGATAAGATTTTTATTTGAAAAGAAATTAATGGAGTATTATGATTAGAAGTTAATATGCTTCACAGAAAATGAATTTGAAAAATGTGCATGATCGACAAGAAATTCAATTCCACTAGAGAAAATCTTATTATTTCGAAAGAAATATTCAGAAACGGAGAAAGGAAAAGTCATTCATCTAAGAATAAATAGCAGAATCCACATGGATGTGGATAACGGTGAACGGAATTGATAGGAGAGCTAGATATTAAAAAAAATATTCTAAATTTAGAAGATAATCCTTCCTTAACTCTTGGTTGTTGCCGTACAATTATTAAAATGAAATTTTTTATTCTTATAATTATGACCATGAAATAGAGAAATAAAAATCGAAGCAAAGTTTCCGATACTTTGAATTTTCGACGTTATTAAAAAAAATGCCACTTAAATGACTGTTTATTCTTAACAATGGCAGTGCATAGAACGTTTGAATTTTTTAAAAATTTTATTTTGATGATACATTTGCTTTAACACACACACACAATAAAGTGTTTATAAGTCATGTATTAAATTAAAAGAGTGCATATATATTCTCAGAAAATATAATAAGAAAAAATAATGGGTTTCTCAATTAGCATACATTATTCGTGTGCTCTTAATGTCTTTCCTCAAAATTGTTTCCTAACAAATATGAACATAGAAATTGCAAATACTTATTTTATATATGTAAAGTGCTCACAAGTTTTTTTTTGTCTCAATTAAAATTACTGTTTCGAGAACCATTTTAAATATATTTCTTTAAAGAATATTTTTAAAACACATTTTTTTCTGCTATTAACCGCAATAGAATTTTTGTATTTTCAGTATTGTTGGATTTTGTTCACTGTGGAAAAAAGAATGTATAAATGATGACTTTTTTAGGCAATATAATACTCATTTTAATTTAAAGTGCGATGTATTTTATCTGATTCATACACAACTAAAAATATTTATATTCTGCCACAATGCATCGAGTTACAAAGAACGAATGTAAGAAAAAAGTATTCTAAAAATGTACGAATTCTATCTACGAGTATAGTTATGGAAAACTTTATATTTAAAAGTAAGGATGTATTTGCGGACATTATGTTACGTTTTTGATTCTGATATTCTATTTTTTTTATACATATTACCGAGATTTACTAACTGCATCTCGATTTCTCTTTGAAGCATAACTTATTTCTGCAAAGTATGGAATTCACGAAGTTGATATTTCTTACGATATTTGAGCAAATTCTTTGATCATGCGTATCAAAGCACAACGCAAAAAAGTTTTTCCTTTAATTTTTTTTTGTCTGATAAAATTTAATGATGGAACATTTGTGGAGATAAAAGTTAGAATTATTAATTGAAACAAAAGTACTGGAACATAAACTTTTTTATAAATAAATTGTAACTATTTTCTATCATATATCATAGGGAAACACATTTGCTGCATACAACCATAGATTTATTTTGCTGAGGCATTTTTAATTTCCATACTTTTTTTTCCAAAAAGAAACATTAAAGTTTAGTAATCACAGAAAACTACTCTAAAAAGTTTAATAAGGTGAAGTTCAACTATAAACATTTAATTTTCTTACCGTTTACTGAAAATAACTTTAGTTTCGAAAAAACACTCCAAAAATATACCTCAAACGTATTTGCTGATCATTAAGTTAAAAGGCTTTGATTCTCTTCTGATTGAACAAAACTACAAACTCTTTTTAAAAAAGTGCTTTGAAATAATCAATCCTGAGTAACTTTCTGAGGTTAGAATTTCAAGAATGAAAATTTTATAAATAATATAATTATAAAAATTTATAATATTTCAAATCTCGTTAAGGAATATAAGAAGACATTTAACAGCAGAATGTACATACCTTTCTAAGACAGCAGCATTACAAAGACGGTTTGAATAAAAATCAGGCTGAGAGGCTGTTTTTTCTAATTTCTTACTATCCATTCTTTTCTTTTTGGTGTATAATTATTGTCTCTTCAATTTTTTTTTTAAAAATTTGCTTCTTAAAAAAAGAAATTTTTTCTGTTATCAGAACCAAGCGTAGAAATGTTATAGAGAATTCGTCACAATAAAGTACAGTATTAAATGAATTAAATATCTATATTAAAACTTTTCAGTCCAGTAAGTTTCAATGTAATGTTAAATTAGGTGTGAATACATTGAATCCAATAATATGCACATACTTTTTGAATATAATTATTTTCGTACACTATAACCAATGTCTTTTTTTTATCTCTGTAGTTATTACCTTTCGAAAATTTTCGATTCAACTCAGTTCCTTTTAAGTTGATGTTGGTAAATTTCTTCGTTATTTATTATTGCTTATCCAGTATGCAAAAACTCACAGTACATTCATCTTAAATGCGAGATTCGATAAATTTCGAGCAAATGAAGCAACAAGGAAAATTTTCATGTATTCTGTTTTCTTGAAAAGAGATTTGGTACAACGAAGAAAAAAAAATTAAAATAAATGAAATCGAAGAATAAATATATGCAATTTCTTCCTAAAAATACACTATTGTCTCAAATATTTCTCTATTACCTCGAATAATATGCATCAAAATGACTAGAGGATTCCAAGATACGAAGTCGTAGAATAAATACATATACAAATCACATTTTTGTTCGAATTGTATGCATCAGGTAAAATTCCGCAGACGAATAAGCATAGAATCGATATTCTACGCCTTGGAAAATAATTCGCGCCAAAATCGTCTGCGTCAAACGGAGGAGGAAGGGTTCGTTCTGGATGTTAGAACTAGGAAGTCAGGAGGAGAAACTGAGAAATTTTTTAGTATCGTCTGCTTGAAAAGGGCTTTGAGGATAATATCGGACCTTGAAATAGCAGCTTGCCCAATAACATCTGTTCACTGTTGTCGTTATGGTAACCTCCGCCCACCACTGAGACTTCCGAACACACTACTGGACATGGATACGGTTAAAAGAACCGGACGATGAATGAATCGTAAAATAAATATCGCAATAATCAAATGGGTCCGAAGAACTTATAACATGAAAGTATGGTCGTTAAATTTATTCTTGGATGGATGGAAAATTGAAGTGAGACACTACAATGACGAAATTAGTGAGTGAATGATATATTTGCGTGACATAATCAAAATAGACGACAATATTTTACTATTATTTTTCTCATTTATGAGGTAAAATAAGTTGTTTTACTTCGAACTTCATTTACATAATATTTGAATTGAAATCTGTTTAATATTTTATTTATAAGAGCAAAGGAAGCACGAAACTATAAAAAAACTTTCAGCACGATTTAGTTCGAAGAAATGAGTTTATATGAATTAGAACAAATTCTTTTTGCTTATTAAAATATTTATATAATTTCATGGTGTATCAATCACAAGTACTGAAATAAAGTATGGTTTGAAGCTTATTTAAGTTTGATCCGATTAATAAGTTTTGCAATCGATAAAACAATAATAAAAAATATATACATAATTAAAAGTTCATCAAAAATATTAGAAAATACAAATTTAAAAAAATTCCTCCTTGCCTAAGTATTTAAATATGATAACTTTTGTTTACTTATTTATAACAAATTTTATTTCTTCCACTCTTTATACGGGAAATTTTAATTAACTTATTATTATAACAAACTTTTATCAATAATGATAAAAAAATATTCAAACTTTTGAAAAAAAAAAAGGATTAACTTTAAAGACGTTTTACATAATGTAAGAATTTTTAATCAAATAATAAAAGAAATACAAAATATATATTAAAAGTATAACAAATAACTACAACTTAAAATTATTTGGTGCCAAAACATGTTAGGAAAATGGCGAATTAAAAAAACAAAATTCGAATGTCTCAAAACAAAAATGGCTGCTTTACAACTGTCTCAAAATTCTAAATAATTTTAGCCTAATTTGCCTTCATCTTTTGTATATTTGAATACATGTAATTAACAATCGACAGGTAATTATTTTCAAACGATTTCTTTTTAGTTCAAAAAGAATTTTTCATTGTTAGATGTTTTGAATATTAAGTTCATTATTGTTAAAAGCAGGCATAAGTGGAATCAAAATGTTTTACTTTAAAATGTCGGAGGATAAATGGATTTTAACAGTTTCTTTTATTTTTACTTTAAGATGGAAGTGATTTGAATTTTGAAAGAGATTTAATTTATTCAAAACGCGTTGAATGAAGCAATTAATGTCGAAAAGAGGTTTGAATATAATAGTGTATTATCTTTAAAAAAATTAACTTCTTAATATTCTTGTGATTAAAAAATAATTCTGAAAAAATTTTATTAAAAAAGTACATTTTTGGATTTAGTAGAGCATTTTTATTTGTGAAAATTTTTCTTAGTAAGGAAATGATTTCCTTCAATTCGTGATCAGCAACAAATTTAACTCAGAAAGTTTTTTTTTGCTTTTACAATGAGCTAAACAATGAATAACTTAATATTTAGTATAATTATACACATGCCTGAGTGCTTGTAGTTCAACTTGATATTGAATTTTTTTTTTGTAGGTTGTTAATCATAACTTCGAGTCCCTTACTTAATATTTTCAGACAAACAATGAACACCTTGAAGGATTCGCATTGAATTTTAAAAAAAAAGTTGAATACATTACAAGAAAAATATGTTAAAACACAGTCTACGAAAAAGAAAATATATAAATAAACAATTTACATAACTCAGAAATAAGGTGCAATTTTTTGTATATATATAAGTTTAGATTAATAAAGATAATCTATAACGAATAATAAGTTGAAATTTAAAAGGGGGAACCAAAACCATCAGTTTGAAAGTTATAAAAAATTTAAATTTTTGTAACAAAAAAAAAAGTTAAAAAAAATAATACATTTCTCTAAAAAAGCTTTCCGAGAGTGTCTATAGAATGTAAAAGAAGGTAAAATTTTACAGATAATATATATAATTACAAATAAATTACCTATTTCAGTCATTCGACCAAGAGTTGATTCTTTTATTTTCAAGTGTTAACACTATTTCCTCCAACGTAAATAAAAATATCCCATTTAAATAAAACAATGTGTTAAAAGATTCACAATTTGTGGATTTCATAACTTTAAACTATGACTAATGAGTGAGATAGCATTTATAACTAAGGCACTATAAAGTGACATGATGGCTATTCGCGACGGACACCGTAATTTTGAACCAAAAGTCAAATGATGAGGATGACACCTATTCTGGCACCTAAATTTTAAGTTCACTTCCGAAAGTACAGTCATGAATTGTCTGCAAAATAGCAATATAGAGTGGACTCCTCCTTTCTCTACCTTTGTTCAGATTAAATGATCTTTTAACATTGTTTTGTGCATACATTAACAACATTCCCCCCGTATTATTTAGATGGTAAATTTTGTGTAGTTGCTAACATTTACTGTACGTGTACATATATGTAAACTCATAGACAAAAAAAAATTAGCGCACCAAGAAGGAGTCGTCAAAATGAAACGAAATTTTACATACGTGATGACTACTTTGATATAAGTAAATCATTAGCAAATCAAAGAAAAAGGATAATTTATTTCAGAGAAAAAGGCAAAAGAACAGAAGATTTAATCCACTGATGAACCTCCTCTAGCGCGAATGCATGATGCATGGGCATTGTGGCATACAAGTTCTGTATGATCTCTTGAGACATTTCGTTCCATATTTGCTGTAACTTTGCCTCTAGTTCATTCAAACTCGTGGGATGCCCAACTCGCCGTCCCAAATGATCCCAGATACGCTCGATTGGAGACAAATCTGTGGATCGGGCAGGCTAAGGAAGGATAGTAGCAGTGTGGAGACAGTGACACACTTGCTGTGTAAGGGTATGAGGTCGAGGACTGTCTTGTTGAAAAATGGCTCCCTGGAGCCGTTGCATGAGTGGCAACACATGTGGTTGCAGGATGTCATAGTGCCATGAATCAATACTAGGGATGACCGTGTATTGTAGGCAATGGCACCACGTACCATCACATCAGCTGTGGGAGCGGTGTGTTGATGTAAAGCACAGGCGGGGTCACCTTTTCACCACGGGTCTCCACACACAAACACAATTATCATCACTGCTGAGACTGAATCTGGATTCGTCGGTAAAAACGACCTGGTTCCATTCCGCTGCTGTCCAGTTTCCTCGTGCGCGGTACCTCTCCAAACGGAGGTGTCGATGGGTGGGCGTCAAGGGCAGCCCATGTAATGGGCGCCGCGATCCCAAATGTCGTTCAGCCAGGCATCTTCGTATGGTTCGAGAAGACACAGGGGCCCCTAATGAAAGTACTACCTGTGACTGGATGGCGGCCGACGAAGTGGCCGACGAAGTTCTTATGATGTGGCGGTCTTCTCGATGACTAGTCTGTCGAGGGCGTCCTGAGTCTGGTCTTCGTGTAAATGTCATCTCTCGGATCCACTGGTCCCAACACCTCCTCACAACACAATCAGAGTGGCCTAATTGACGAGCTACTCGGCAAGCTGACAACCCAGCTTTCATCATGCCGCTGATTCTCCTCTCAAACTGTGACAACTGCTCATATTGTCTTCGAAAACGGCGCAATGACATGTCTACTTCAGCTCTTCCCTTGTAAACGATTCAGCACACTCATACAAGCTTTCGTAACCTGTTTTATACTCCACGGCTATACTCTACCGGCTATACCTAATGTGCAATCACGCTGCAGTTCTAATTATTTGCATAACTCTCCGACGTGTACCTTCATGCCAAGTTTCGTTACGATCCCGCAATTATTTCTTGGTGCGCTAATTTTTTTGTCTATGAGTGTATATATATTTGTTTGTATATGTGTATGCATATGTGTACATTTGTATGTATATATGTATATGTGTGTTTATGTATAACATATGTATGCTTTATGCATTTGAATTTTGAAAATCTTATTATGGTCATGTTTCCTAATCTTCTCCATTGTATAATTTTAATCACGGAATGTCCACGTTTGCCTATGAGCAATTTAGTATTTTATTCTGTATTTATTGTATTAGCATCCATTCTACACTGCTGGACAATTGCTAAAGACGGATAACACTATCATCCATAGCAACCACAAAATGAAAGGAAGCAAAATGTGGAAAATTAGAATAAGTGCGGGATATTAGTAAGAAGAAGTATGAGTATGCAAATTATTTTTCCACGTCTGTTCATCACGTGATAGCGTTCATAAGAGCTTTAAAGGTTTTGACGCGTGTGGACAGTTGTTGTTTCAAGTCAAAGTTTTACAGGAAAGATTTAATAGACGAACTTAAAATTTTTGGCATGTCTTCCCGACATCACATAGATGATTTTATGCGTGGCCGAATTGTTGGAAAGATCGAAGAAGGGCGAAAAATAACAGATGTTGCCAGGGTGTTCGACATCGCTCACAGCGTTGTTTCACGGCTGTGGAAGTCATTTAAAACTACTGGAATGTGTAGTAGACGGCACGGGGAGGTCGTGTTAGAAGTACGACGCCTGCAGAAGACAGATATATCGTCCTATCAGCAAAAAGGAACAGGCGCACCACAGCTCAGCAGGTGGCAAATCAGTTTCTTTCTGCCTCAGGAAAACAGATCTCCCGAAAAACTGTTGCCAGACGTTTGAGGGGAGGAGGACTATACGCACGCAGACCTGTTGTGTGTGTCCCATTGACCAGACAGCACCGTACTGCCCGTTTGCAATGGTGTCGTGAGCATCACAATTGGACTGAACAGGACTGGGCAGGCGTACTATTCTCAGATGAGAGTAGGTTCAGTCTGTCATCGGATTGTAGACGCCAACTGATCTGGCGCGAGAGTGGTACTGCTTATCGTCCAGAAAATATCCAATAAAAGGACCGATATCCGACATGCAGTATCATGGTGTGGGCTGGCATCATGATCAATGGCCGCACGCGCCTACATGTGGTTGCGAATGGGACTTTGACGGGCCAACGATACATTGATGAAGTTCTACTTCCTCATGTTCGTCTTTTCCGTGGTGCTGTCGGTGATAAATTTGTTTTTATGGACGACAACGCAACATGTCATCGAACACTCGCTGTTCAGGATTGTCTAGACAGCGAGGGTATTCAACGTCTCGTATGGCCAGCGCGTTCTCCAGATTTAAACCCCATTGAAAATGTGTGGGATGCTTTGGGGAGGCAAGTTGCTGGTCGAAACTATCCTCACCCTCATCCGTACACTCACAGAGGAATGGGATAAATTGCCTCTACAGCTGCTGGATAATGTTGTGCAAAGTATGGTACGACGTGTGGAATGTTGCATCACACTCCACGGTGGACATATCCCGTACTGATACCTTTCTTTAAGGTGCCTGCTGACTTTTAGATGCATTGTTCCATTTCTCCGTACGCAGATCAAATGAACATTTTTTTTTTTTTCAGATGTTTCACAGCTTTTGTACTTTCCAGAACAATAAATATTCTTTATTCTAATGTCTAAACAGTGTGGCAACTATATTTTATCCTACTAGGCCTCATGTCTCGCTTAATGTTATGCTACATAGCAATTTGTGATCCGTCCTTATGAATTGTCCAGCAGTGTATTTTCTTTTCCCTTTTGATTTCATTAGTGCCTGCATCCTACCATTCTCTACCATTGTTGATTGAGTATTGACTTAACGTTTGTAAGCCTTATGTTACACTTTTGTCGGCACACAAGAAATCTTTACTTGAAGTAAAACAGAAATTGCAGAATACACAAATTTTTTTCTTTCACTTATAAATATTTTAATGCCATTTTGAACAACGAATTTACGTTAAAAATATTCCTCAGCATGTGTGGCTACGGAGACACGTAGAGGAGATTTAGATTTCAACAATTAGTGTAAAAAAAATGCAAACACATATCCCAGTTACTAAGTATAATGCAAAGGTAGACGGAAACTGGAGTACAGATTAATGTTATTAATGAGTAAATGACAGCAATCTTATGTAGAAAAAATTATAAAAAACTTAATACTTTTCTCAAATTGTATTGACTTAAAGTAGCTATACCTTTTTGATTAGGAATGGGGATTCTTTCCGAAAAAGATAGATCTTTAAATCGATTTGAATCGTAACCTGATGAATCAATTCACAAAAAATCGTAAGAACGATTTCTAAAAAATCGATTTTTTTTCAAGTCTGCATTTACAATGTAATTATAAATACATTTTATGAAAAACAAGAAAGATACCATAATAAACGATCTCTTATCAGTAAAATCAGGGAATTTTTTTAGTTCAGGGTATTCGACAATTATAATTATTTTTATTACCATATCAAAGAGTATCTGGTATAAAATAAGACATTTATTTTCTAAATGTATTTGTTACATTAAAAAGTTTAGAAAATAGATAATATAGCTTATATATATATATATATATATATATATATATATATATATATATATATATATATATATATATATATATATACCTGTCTTTGCTGGATGGTTTAAAAGTCAGCTCAAAAGATGTGTTTATGTATTTTCGAATTTTTTAACTTGGTGAATAATCGATTTTCATTAATGTCAAGACGCTTGATTCTCCTCGTAAAAGCTCTGTGAGTAAAGAAATTTTGTTAAATTATTTCTTGAAAGATACTTTTCTTATGTAATTGTTTTAGCATTTTTCTACTTTTCTTACTTAATTATTTTGTGATTTTTCTGCATTAAGAGTTTGGGAGAGTTTGTTACATAACAGTAATGAGTGGTTTTTTCATACTCTCTGAGTTATCCAAACTCTGAAGTTCTGTTTATTTTATTTTATTTTATTTTCCTACCGAGTTGCAAAGGGGGAAGGTTGGCGCCTTCAAACTAGTTTAACCCCACTTATTCGGTCATAAGTCCGAAATTGCTTTCTGACTCGCTAGGTTCTTCTTTTTTGTAGTTTCTTTTTTTTATTTCTCTATAATTTTGTTATTCATGTTCAGGTTTTATATTTTTATTATGCTATTTCTTGTTATGTTCTTTATCTATTATTTCTTATTTTTGATATATAATACATATTTCTTTATATATATATATATATAGTTCCCAATGCTTAATATCTAAGATTTTTAAAAACAACAGTCTGTCAAGTCTACTGGGTTCCACTCATCACTTGCGATGTTGCAGACAATCGAAAAAAGGCGGTCACAAGGAATAAATGATCCCACGATACTCATATACATGATGGCTATTAAGAGAACGTGATGATAAAAAGTTTTTTTTGTTCTTGCCAGTAAAATAACCCTTTAACTGCCAGCACCGTAATATTACGGGTTTTAAAGATAGTACATTCAACTAATTGTAAATAATTTTATGATTTTTACCAAAACAGAAGAAATTGAATGCCGATTTTCTAGGATGAAATATCGATTCAGTGCTACATATCGATTTTTTTGGTCCGAGAAACCAATTTTTCAATTAATCGACCTCAGATCACCTTCCCTAATTTTGATCTACATTATATATTTGTCACCGTTAAAGTTTATAATTCAGTTATTTCATAGAATAACTAGGTATTTCATGAAATAACTAGACAAGTCAGTTAAAGTTTATAATAGATGAAAAATTCCATACTTTACCTAGTTATTCTATGAAATAGCTAGTTATTCAATGACATCATCTAATTGTTCATGGATATAATATAACCAGGGGGGACCTTAAGTCGATCGTGGTTGACCGGTGGACCTCCAAGACATTTTCAGTTAGCAAATATATACCAAAATATTCAAGACTGACTGACAGTATGCAGACTAAGTCTTCAACTGATTTTAAGTATGAGCACTAATTAAAAATATTTTCATCTTATTTTTTACTGTTTGTTTAATTGTTTGATGATAAATGCATCTTTTACGTTATTATACTTGCGGCTATTATTATTATGTTTGTGTATCTTCCATTTTGCTTTAAATGTGGTCTTAAAAGACTAAGAGTTTATGCTATTATAGTTATGTAGGTAAGTACATAGTCTGTATTTATTACTTAGTTGTTATATCAATATCATACACTTTTTTCTTTGCTCACCAAACCTACACTCTGGGTCAGGGGTACTCAACCTTTTTTTGCTGCTGGGCCGCATACATATGTCAGCTGTTTCATGCGTGCCGCAATATGAGGATAAATGGGGAGGGGGAGAAATGCTTTAAGGTCAAGATAACATAAGAAATTTAAAATGTGGAAAATTGATCATACTATTATAACTCCTATTTTGCTTTTTTTTATTTATATTTTTTATTTTCGTCACTAACACTAAATTAGAAACATTTAAGGAACACTCCTTCACAATTTCTGCATCAGTAAATGGTTTCATATGAATACCAATAATGTAACTAACTTCATAGGATATGTCTTTGTTACTGCTGTGATATTACCACTGACAAATCACTATGTTGCTGCTATAAAGATTATAAAAGAAAGCCTTTTTATCACCTCTTGAAAGAGATCTTCGAGAAAAAGTGTCGTTGAATGTGTAATTTCTGTTTATTGGTATTTTTTAAACACAGTACTTTCGTGACAAATCAAACAATTAATGATCCATGTTTGTTTTTCACTACAAAACAGCCGACTTCCAATCGTCTTGAAATGATTTATTTTTCGAATATTTTTTGATTGTAAGATATGAAAGATAGTTAAAAATTAGTTCCACCCATAAAATTGTCGCTACTCTACTGCTGCCTGTTCTCACTAAGCGTAACCGTTCCAAATAGAAAATGAATTACAATTCGTACGTGCACGACACTGACAGTAAAAAGCAAAATTGATATATTTGATTTCTTGACAAAGAATTTTCCACTAATTTTTTAATTTAATGTTCTTAAATAAGCAAATTTCTCAGAGCACCGCCCATGAAAGGGCCACTTAAAAAGGCTCGGTGGGCCGCAGGTTTTGTATCGCTAGTCTAGATTCTATCGGGTTGGAGGGAAAGTTCTGTCGCATTTTAAAGAAAATATTTGAATGCATTTATAAAAATATGTGTTTAATACTAATCAATTGTATATGCTCTATTATTTGTTACAACTTGTTGCCATCTTTCAGGTAACATGAATTCCTATTTTGTAGAAGTTCCGTCCTTGGAGTTAAACTAGTCAGCAACTGCCTTAGAAACGCTTTCAAAAGACTTGATTTTTTCCCCGTTAGATAATTTTGTAGAGATCTGAACAAGTAATAATCAGATGGTGCAATGTCAGGTGAATACGGCGGGTGACCAAGGACTTCCCATCCTAATGCATTCAGTTTTTGTTGTGTCACCATTGTAGTATGTGGTCGAGCATTATTGTGGTGGAACACTATTCCATTTTCTGGACGCTAATGCTGGCCTTTTTTCTTTGATAGCTGCATTGAATTTATCCATTTGATTGCAGTACAGATCCGTGTTGATGGTTTTTCCCTGTTTCAGCAACTCGTAGTACACTGGACCTTTCCCATCTCACCACAAACAAAGAATTACTTTTTGTTGATGGATACTTGGTTTTGGAACTGTTGCTGATGGTGTTCCCGGTTTGCAATAAGATTTTTTTCTCTTAATATTCTCGTAAAGAATCCATTTTTTTATCTCCAGTAATCAGCTTGCCCCAAAACGGCTCCACATTGTGTCTAATCAGATGTGATGAACACATTTTTACACGGACAGACAAATTCTTTTCCGTTAATTCATGGAACCCAAACACTTCCCTTTAACACAAACCCAAGAGATTTAATGTGATCTCCAACAGTTGTATGATGAATTGTAAACTCTCTTGACTTGTTAAATGGGGATTATTTTTAAACATAGATTGCAAAACATCATTATCGCTCTTGGATGATCGTCCAGATCGATCACTTTCTTGAAGGCTCAAATCCCCGGAACGAAATTTGCTAAACCATATTTGACAAGTACGAACATTTACAATATCTTTTCCAAATGCCGCACATAAATTTTTACATGCAATCGATGCGTTGCTTCCTTTTTGGAATTCATACAAAATGCATTGTCGTATCTACTGACATGTTTTTCACTTTAAATATTACAAGTAAATGATGAACGGTATAAAAAAGGACTCCTTTTATATTATACATCAGCTAAAAAAACAAAAAAAAAATCGGAATGACTCACTAGCCAGATATTTTTTTTTATTTACAATAAAAATCACCTGCCTATTTAAAATACGACAGAACTTTCCCTTCAACCCAATACGTCTAAAAAGCACCTGAAATTATGGATACATACACACACGTCATAGCAAAGCAGATATGAGCAGTTTAAAACTGATTACAAAAGGTACTAGAATCGGTTCAAAGAACTTTCGAGTAATGTATTTCATACTTTAATGATCAAGAGTAATTGTTATTTTGTAGAATACCTAGTTAAATCATATAATTCATTAATTTTATTTGCTTTAACTGATTTGTACAGTTATTTCATGAAATACCTAGTTATTTTCATAAATGACAGATTTCACACTTTAACGGTTACATTTTAAATATGTTCTTTTAAGGGGCTTTTTTTGGATGGAGTTCCCCGAAAAAACTTTATACTTTTTAAGTGAGTTGACAAAATTTGAAGACCACTGCTTCATACAAACAGCTATTGTTGTAAATAAACCGTTGAAAAGAAAGAAAAACTTTTCCAAATATTAAAGGCCCCAACGGGAATGATATATTTTTAACCCACAAAACTTGAGTTAGATTCAGAAGAAAAAAAAGTAAAGGTAATATTTTCATGAAGATCAAACATTTTCTTTGCAAATTAAAAACAAAAGAAAGAACAGTGAGTGATGGCTTCAGGTAAACACAACACGGTTGAAAACTCAGCTCGATCGATAGAGCAAATAAAAATTCAATAGGGTGCAAAATTCATTTCGGATATAGTAACGGACGGATTACTCAAGAAAAATCGATCGATTTTTCCTTTCGAAGGACGCAGCCCGCTTCTGGGAGCGAATTTATTGATTTTTGGTAGTTAGCGACTTCGCGGCATTTAGTGCGAAAAAGAAAACTCCACATATGCTTGTAGAATACGACTCTTGCAAGCGGAAGACGAGACTAAAGTTTGGAAATTACTTTTTTTTTGTAAAATATATGACGTTCAAGACTTTGGTAATGATGGGATGGCATTGTTTCAATGGATGCTTGTAAATATCGCTAACTTGTGAATTTAAAGTACGATTAAATTCTTATAATAAAAACATTTTCAAATTTTTTTTCTAGTATACTTTTTTAGACTGAAACACATTTTTCAGCTATTTTTTTATAAATGTTTTTTAAGTATAACAAGTATTTTATAACGAAAATTATATAAATTCGAATGAAATTTTTATACTAAAAACATTTATTATCAAGAAAACATTTTGCTCTTGCACGCACCTTTTCAATTTCCACAATTAGCTCACCCTCTCCCTGTATATATATCTTGCTCAAATTTTCGATCTTGAATAAAATACTTTCTATTCATCCATTCAAATTCAAATATATGTCTTAAAATTTCTAGGGAATGGCACTTGGTGATAATACAGTTTTTTTTTTCAAATATTAATTCCTTAATTAAGGTATCCGACTACGTTCGGAACCGTGATTTTAAAAAAGCGCATAAATTGATAATTTTCATGATATTTAGTGTCACTCAGATTAGAATATATGCATAAAATTGTTTTAAGGACATTTTGACAAAAAATTATTTAAGTACAATATTTTGGCAAAAAATTAACTTAGAATAATCTTTTTTCAAAATATCCTCCTTATGTGAAAAATGATTCTATTATAATAATATTTTGCCTGTATATAGCTCAGACCTCTGTACAGAGGCGCAACTAGAATTTTTGAAAATTCACATTACTTTCAGATTTACCACCCATTGAAATAATTATCAGCGCTTTTTTCTTAAAATTGCTCCCCTCTGTTGTCGCAAAATATGGATAAACCCTCTTTTAAGTTATATATTTCAAAAATTCTAGTTGAGCCTCTGTAGAGATGTCTGAGCTATATACAGGCAAAATATTATTATAATAGAAGCATTTTTCTCAAAAGGAAAACATTTTAAATAAATATTATTCTAAGTTAATTTTTTTGCCAAAATATTGTATTTAAATAATTTTTTTTTGTCAAAATGTCCTTAAAACTATTTTATACATGTATTCTAATCTAAGTGAGACTAAATATCATGAAAATAATCCATTTATGCGCTTTTGCAAAATCACGGTTCCGAACGTAGTCGGATACCTTAAATTAAAAAATGAATAAGTTGTAACAAAAATAATAGTCCAACAGCATATATAGAAAGAGACATCATTCATTGTGTCTCTATAGTGCGAAGGATAGCTCGTTGGACTTCTAATCCAAAGATCGTGGGCTCGAATCCCACCTGGGATGGCCTAATTCTTGAGATTGTGATTTTTTTACTATGCTATTTTATTAGAATAATTAAATTTAATTAATGAATAAATAGTAACCAAACAAACAAAAGATAGTCCAACACCATATATAGTCAAAAAATGGAAAATTGCTTTTTATTTTGTCATTTAATAATGTGATTTTGTCGCATGTATTACATATTTATATTAATTGTAACTATTTAATAAAAAATAACTAAAATAAAATTTTTCTTTCTTGTCCTCAGTAGGAATTGACTTAATTTTTTTCTTTTTATGTTACTTGTTTTTATTTAAGGTATCCGCCTACGTTCGGAACCGTGATTTTGCAAAAGCGCATAAATGGATAATTTTCATGATATTTAGTGTCACTTAGATTAGAATATATGAATAAAATTGATTTAAGGACATTTTGACAAAAAAAATTTATTTAAATACAATATTTTGGCAAAAAATTAACTTAGAATAATCTTTTTTCCAAATGTTCTCCTTTTGTGAAAAATGGCTGTATTATAATAATATTTTGCCTGTATATATCTCAGACCTCTGTACAGAGGCTCAAATAGAATTTTTGAAATATATAACTTAGAAGTGGGTTTATTCATATTTTACGACAACAGAGGGGAGCAATTTTAAGAAGAAAACGCTGATAATTATTTCAATGGGTGGTAACTCTGAAAGTAATGTGAATTTTCAAAAATTCTAGTTGCGCCTCTGTACAGAGATCTGAGCTATATACAGGCAAAGTATTATTATAATAGAATCATTTTTTACATAAGGAGAATATTTTGAAAAAAAGATTATTCTAAGTTAATTTTTTGACAAAAAACTATATTTAAATATTTTTTTGTCAAAATGTTCTTAAAACGATTTTATGCATGTATTCTAATCTGAGTGACACTAAATATTATGAAAATTATCCATTTATGCGCTTTTTTAAAACCACGGTGCTGAACGTAGACGGACACATTAAGAGATACTTTTGCATGTTTAGTTTAAGGATACCAGGACATGTTCGAAAGAGTAAAATGCCAAAATTAAGACTCTTTGTTTATGGGAAATATATCTCTTTAAAAATTTCCAACAGAGCTTAGATTTTTTTGTGTGTGTTTTTAATAAAGATATTTTAATCATTCTGTAG
Source organism: Trichonephila clavipes (assembly GCA_019973935.1). Classification (NCBI taxonomy): domain Eukaryota; kingdom Metazoa; phylum Arthropoda; class Arachnida; order Araneae; family Nephilidae; genus Trichonephila; species Trichonephila clavipes. Next base: position 109,295 of record BMAU01015240.1, on the reverse strand, counting down.
AAATACAAAAGTAACTTTTTAGTTCAAGTTTTTTTCTGTTTAGTTTAAGTTGGATGTTTTTAAGATCATTTGTTGAGGTACCATTTTTTAACAAAGTATCATTTAAATATGAAGAATATTTTTCGTACATATGTAAAAAGATAAAAAAATAGGTAAACTATATTTTGTGTAAGTAAAATATTAGTATAGTTTCTTTAAAAAAAATTATAAAACTACGAAATTTTGAAATTTTTATTCACTCCCCCCTTTTCATACATAAAACTGTTTTTTAAAACTATGTATTCCTTAGACTAAAAATAAATTAGATTCACTATATGCACAGCATAGAAGCATCAAAAATTTGGAACACCATAGTGTAATTTTTTTTTAAAAGTGTACCTAAATGCAAAAAATTGCGCTTTGGAGAAAAAGCAAACTAAAAGTAGCAATGCATAATTGGTTAATATTTTCCTGCTTACTTTTATGCACCTCAATGATATTTTGAACATTCTCTAAAATGACAAAAGTAATTTTAAATTTAAAAGTTTTTTTCTCCTTTTGTTATATTTTACATAAACATAACTTTATCAAACATATTTTCATTTATTGTTTTATTTTCAGCCTAAAGCAGTGCTTCTCAAACTTCCAATATTTATGACCCAATATTTAATGATAATTTTCATCCCCTCCCTCCATCCAATAACAATGTACTTTGACGCTAAAGCTACACTACAGCTTTAACCTCTTAAGTGCCACCGGCATATATAAACGTCTCACTCAGCCAAAGCGTTACTTGCTCTGGACGCATATATACGTCTTTCCTAAGTACAATCTTCTATATACACTGGAAATTATTTTGAAGAATTTTGAATGTAATAAAAGAACATTGACAATGTTTGAGAAGGATTTGCTTATTTCATAGAGAGAAGGTTTTACTTATTTATTAGCCGTGGGTAGCCTGGTGGTTAGAGCATCGGACTCCAGATCGGAAGGCCTGGGTTCGATGCCGCCAAATACCCTCCGAGTACACACGGAGTACGTGCTCGTTAAATCAATGGGTTCGAACGTCTTGTGGGCTGAATCACGAGTGCAGAGGACTGGAGACTATATTTCTCTCATCCAGTCCCATGTCAAAATTGTGTAGGTGGAGATAGATGGTGTCGCCATCTATCGTCCCTTCGGGGAATTTTGCCGAGCTAATTCGTACTGTCACCTGTACAGTGCTCAAGGCCAACGACAAGCATACTTCCAGCCCTTTGCCACGATGAATCTCGTGGGCTTAGCCACAACAACAACTTATTTATTTCTTTTCACCCCCCCCCAATACATTACGTGCAAAACTGTGGTTTTGGGGAGCGAATCACGTAACTTTTAATAGACAGTTAAGTGACTAACTATAAACCGTGCAGTTATCAAGATAAGAGTTAATTTTTGTAAAAATTTTACATATAATCAGCCCATGGGGGGTCACTGGTAATTATTTAACTTTTTCTTAACTTAGTATTGTTAAATTAATTATCAAATACATTGTGCAGTACTGATACATTTATAAGTGTATTATATTAGTGCAAATGTGTTTTTTATATTTTATTATGTCAGAATGTATTTTGTTTATTTACTTTCAGTAGATTGATAATTTTTTTTAAAATAATCTTTTGTTTTCGACTTTTCAATATGCTCGCGCCCCCGTCGTAGAGTTATCATGTCTCTAGGGACTGTGCCCCACAGTTTGAGAAACGCTGGTTTAAAGTCATCTAAACCAAATTAAGTCTTTTTCCATTTTTTCCAGAATTCAGCCCGCGTTTGTGGCAATATTAAAGAGTTAAAAAATAATTTAAAAATTTATCTACTGTTGGTACTTATAAGTACCACTCACATTAAAATTATATAGAATAATCATTTTTACGAATATTCTGACGATACTTAGCAGGAATATTCTTTGAAATCCTCTCTTCCAAAATAAATGGCTGTACGGGCTCTATGACGTGTATTTTAACGGGGAAGGCAAATAGTTTTATAGCAGAAATTGCGTTTTCAGCTCACGGCGTTTTCAGCGGATTGCGAAGATTATCATTTTTATCCCGAAAAAATAGTTAATGTCAAAATTTAAGTGTCTTATTTTTTTTGTACGTTAAGGAAGATCCCAGAAAACGATTTGACTATTTATTTTAGGTAAACAGTGTATATAATTAAATTTACAGTTGAATATCTTTAATTAATTAGCTCTAACGGATTAAATTTCCCAAAGTTGAGTATTTCGTTTATGTATATAATAGCATTTAATATAATAGCATATAATAGTTTTTTTTCTCCATATAGACGCGTTCCAACCTATTCTCCATGTTCCTCTTCATTATTTTAATGGCAAATGATAAAATATTTTATTTGAGCATTTTTCTTCTTTGTAAAAGATTTCCCTAGATATAAATATCCAATCTTACCTGAAGCATTCAACATGTACTTGTCTATTCAAGCGTTTCAGCAAAAGTGCTGTACTTAAAACATGAGACCAAAACATTCCAGTAAGTTATTCTTGCACGAACCGTATTGACAAATAAGATGTTTATTTCTTAACAACGAAAGAGTTTTCTTTTCTACTTTGACGAAAATAAGGATGTACATAAATACCATCTAAGTAAATTACAGCCCTTCAACTCAATCGGTACTTTTTCTCAATAGAGAAAAGATGAATTTGGAATAGGAGACCGCTTATGTTATGGAGTTACCATGGTGATAAAGATTTCAGTTTCCATGGAAACCACATTTCGTGCATCATCTTTTGTATCACGTGCTGTGATGCTGATGAGATTAATGTTGCGGTAAAGAATTTATTAGGTATAAGCATTTTCTTAAGCATTTCTCATTTTTTTTCCATGTCAACATCAGAGAACTTTTATGATTTGTTTTGACAAAAATGGCGGATTTCTATAATTAGATGAAACGCCAGAAATGATTTCTTTTTCATCTGTTGCAACGTCGGGATGTTAGAGGATGCAGGAAGAAATATTGAATGTTTTTGATCTCAGCAGTTTGTAATAGTATTAAAATGGCTTTGTCTTTAAAATTAATCTTGGGTGACCGGATTTTCTTTAGCATGCTTATAATAACATTTGATTGATTAGTGTTGGTTGAAATCTATTTTTGGAGGAGAATTTTCTGGCTTAATTTTCGGTTATTTGCAGAAATCTTGTGACTATTTATGGGAAAAAATTTCAAACACAAAGAAATTTCAGATAATTCTTAGTTGATTAGAAGTAACATTTTTGTAGAGCTCTAGTAGTGAGTGTTAATAAACACAGGACCGGTTTTAACCTCCCTGGCGCCCAAGAGATTTCAAATTGTTACGCCCCTCCCTGCTTTTGGTTTTACTTTACCAGTTTTGATTCCAGAGATAGATTCTTCCTTAACTCTCTTACTCTTTTTCCTTTCCTTGTTTTAGCTCTATTGATAGTCTTTCCATTATTAACCAACTATGAATCCGCCTTATCCTGGACTGTCAGTTCGCAGCATGAGGATAGGATAATGGCATGGTTTGATCACTCTTGTTCATTTTTTACCTTACGGCTACACGGACCACCCATTATGTTGTGAATTAGTGCAGTAAATTTATGTAATCGTTTGAAATTATACTTTAGAATATACATTATTGCATGAACTGCTATTAATTTGTTAATTATCTTCACTTATTGCTTTACTATCTACACTGCTGGCCACCATAAATGCAACACCAAGAAAGACAAGAGATCGCACAACAAAATTTATTTTGTAGATAACATGATGACCAAGTATTAAATGATTAAATTTATAGACTTCTGCAAAATGTGTTTCCTGCCAGAATCAGTAGCCAGTGTAGCTGCCATTGTAGGAGATCACTACTGCCACACGCCTCGGCATTGATTCAAAGAGACTTTAGATGTGTTCTTAGAGTACATCAGACCAAGCAGCTTCCACAAGTTGCCAAAGTTGATCTGGTGTTGCAGCTGGGGGTGTAATCTGGGTCAATCGTTGAGCAACCATGGACCACATATTTTCTATCGGCAAAAGATCCGGAGAGCGAGCCGGCCAGGGAAGCAATTCAATCTGGTGGTTGACGAAGAACCTTTGGACAATGCATGCCACGCGTGATCGCGTATTATCCTGTTGAAATATGGCTGTGGCCAAGCCCTGAAGGTAAGGAAGGACATCTGGCTCCAACACCTCGGAGATGTAGCGCTGGCTGTTTAAAGTACCGGTAATGCGCACTAGAAGAGTGCGAGAGTGATATCCAATACCACCCCATAACATAATACTCGGTGCAGGACCAGAGTGGTGGTGCATAGCGCAGCTGTTCAGCATCCTCTCTCCACGGTGTCTCCAGACTCGAATCCGACCATCGTGGTATTGCAGACAGAAGCGTGACTCGTCAGTAAAGACAAATTCATTCCATAGTGCTACACACATCCTTCTTTCATCGCACTATTGGCGGTGGAGACGTCTGTGGCTCTGTGTCAAAGGTAGACCAAGCAATGGACGTCTTGCCGACAGACCACTCTGCTGTAAACGGCGTTGAATGGTACGCGCAGACACTAAATGATGCGATACAGACTCAATGTGCTGTGCCACGGTTCGTGATGTGACTGAGCGATCCGTCACTGACATGCGCATAATTTGCTTGTCCTCACGTGAAGTGGTGCACTGAGGTGGATGCGATCGACCACGTCGGTCCGTCGTACCCTCCTGTATCCAACGGTCACATATCCGCATTACAGTTGTTTGGTTTCGTCCAACACGACTACCGATTTTCCTGAACGATAATCCACAATCTCGGTAGGCCACTATCTATCCTCTGTCGAACTCGGATACTTGACCAAAAGCGGATCGCTTTTTTCAACGAGACATAACTGATCGTTTTTTGAAAAAACCATAAGAGAAACACAATTGCCGAACTTGAAATCGTCGAAATCTCCAAGCCTTATATAGTGCTTTGAGGTGGCGCCACAGGCACGCGTGATGTGCATCTGCGCTAAAATTCTAATCATTTGCATATGTCACCTCTGCTAATGCATGTTGTAAATTTCATGTTATTTGCATGCTACCTTAAGGGTGTTGCATTTACGGTGGCCAGCAGTGTATTACTTTTAGATACCCTTATTCTTTGTTGAGTCACTGTCATTGTACTTGTCCAAATACAGGTTTTCTTCGAGCTTTGTGATCTTGCAAAATCATTAATGACATCATTGCAATCAATTTACAATGTAATGTGTTTAGCGCATAGCAACATCAAACTGTTGAGTTTATTTTCCACATAGTAGATGGTTCTTTAGTTCCGCACACATACACACACAAACACAACGCATACATGATTCGTTAGGCGGTGCGGCTCGTTCATTGTAACTTTAATTTCTTTAATTTTTGTTCTTTTTTCACACTCCATTCTTTTGCGCCCCGTAATTTTTTGCACCCTACACTCGTGCCTAGTGTCTCTAAGTGGAAAATCGGCCCTGTATTAATGTCTCACTACAAAGAGAAACAAAAGCAACAATAATATTGGTGACAGACTTCGCAATTCTAAACCACGATTAAGTGACGAGGATGAATTCTAATGTACCATCTCCTCCAAATATCATACCACTTCAAAGAGCCCCGACAGACTTTAAGTACATCTGTATATCTACAGAGTGAAGCTTCAGTGGCACTAGGGCTTGAAATGACACGCTGGCTATGAGTTCGTGACCATAACTACTAGGTTACTTCGGTCTCACGATCAAGTAACGAAGACGACGCCTGAGCTAGCATCCTTCTCTCCAAACCACCCCAAAATGCCAACGGGAGAGCTTTGAGCTTCGACAGATTTAACGTGTATCGGCCCTCTATATGGCGGTTATTCAGTGGTATTATTGCTCGAACTCATAACATAATTGCCACGTGTCTATGACTATCGCCATTAGGGTACTGCAGCCGTTAGTTATATCAGAACTTTTAGTGCTAGTCTTCTACTCCATTAAGATAATGTCTTAATAAGTATTTCACACTCTATACTTATTCTAATTCAAACTGATTTCCAATTATTTCGCATGAAGTACGATCTTTTCTGTGCACTGTTATCCCTAAAATTATTCCGAAAGTTTTGGAATGCAATAAAAGGACTTTGGTGGTGTTTGTGAAGGATTTACTTATTTCGGAGAAATTGCTTAATGCGAATTCCTCTCCCCCAATACATCACATATGCCTGCCGACGTAAAAAACGGTGGCATTGTGGAGCGAATCGCATAACTTAAAATCGACAGCTAAGGGATTATTTATTAACCGCACAAATTATCAAGATAAGTTGTTAATTTTTGTATATAATTTTATTTATGAGAAGCCCATGGGGTCAGTGGTAATTATTAAACGTTCTTAACTTAGTATTGTTAAATTAATTATAAAATACTTCGTGTAGAATTGATACATTTGTAAGTGTATCATATCAGTGTAAATGTTAATTTCATTTTTTATTATGTCAGGATGTATTTTGTTTGTTTACTTTCAGTAAATTAATAATTTTTTTAAATAGTCTTGTTTTTGGTTTTTCAATGTGCCCGTGCCCCCTCGTAGAATAATCTCGCCCCACAGTTTGAGAAACGCTGCATTATAGATATTCGTACACGAATGATTTCAAATCGGGGTAATAGGGAAAATAAATGTTTCATAAGAACTTTATAGAACACATAACCAGGAACATACAAATTTAGATTAGAAGTATCTAGATTTAATCTATGCTGCAATTATTTTTTTCTGGAGATTAAAAAAAAAGATGTGTAAGAGGTCCCTATCATTCTGCTGTTTAATATCCCACTGCTTCTGTCCCATACATGCCATTTCTCAATGAAGTATTACAGTCTGACATCGTATATATATATATATATATATATATATATATATATATTCACAACATTCCTTCTTCCTCATATCAGATTCCCGTCAAATCATATTGGTCCCGTAATCATTTCATAATGGTTGATATTCTCTGTCATGAAGTGCGTAATATTTCGATAATGTTATTATATTCGATTTATGTTGCTGTAAGCTACTGTTCACTGTTACTGTCGTATATATTATCTGCTGTTATCTTAAGGATTAACAAAACTTGTTTTAGGATGGCAAGCTCTTAACTGGATTCTTGACATTTTTAAAAAAATGTAGCTTAACGTGGGAAAATTAAAATGTGCATCCAATCTTCTTCCGGTCAGTTAAGCCAAATAGAAGCTCACAGAGACAAGAGAAAATACGGAAAAAAGAATATAATACATAAATGAAAAAGCAGTTTTATTTTGTGCGAGCAGTTTTTTTATGCGCATTCCTTTTTTTACACTAGAGCTATTCTTTTGAAACTCAAGCTTAAACACCGAAGCAGTCAAGCATATTGTATACGCTCAGTACATAAATATATTTGTTAGACATTTAAAAAGTCGGATCCAAATTTTTATGATCTCCTTGTGTTGTTTTTCCAATCCCGTTCCATGATCTCAATGAAAGTAAGCACACCGATTCGAACCCGATCTTTTTGAGTTTCGTGATTTGTGGTTGGCAGCAACTGCAATGCAAATCGAGCGAGTATTTAAACTCGGCTCATGTTAGTGTTTCTAAAAAAGAGGAAGGAGAAACAGAAATATAAGAAGTGTGTGAGTGGTTTAACTCTTAGAGGGAGAGAACGGCTGGTTGGCAATGCAACTGTAGGTTGCATCACCATTTTCAGATTAGAAATTCATTTTACAATATTAGAAGACGGTTCGAATCGGATGTCTCTGGTAATGTTGATTTTTGAACTTATTGTTTATTTTATCGATCCAGTAACGAGCAGAGTGACTTTATGATTGATTATTAAAGGCCAATTTTAAACTGTTTTCGTCTTCATGCCTCCTCGACACATAAATTTCACTGCTAGCTTTGCAAAATTTAAATTGGTTTACCAATAAGTGTAACAAATTTGGTTATGGGCCCAGTCCATGTACTGTGTCGAGACAGGCTAAGCAGTTGAACCAGGCCATGAACTTTGTCTATTTAAATACTGTTCCAGTCTAGAACTATTTTTTATGAACTCTGTTGCTAGTACGCTAAATCGAGTAACGGATATGGAGTTTAACAACCAGATATCAGTGTTGACTCCAAATAACTGGAACACATGGAAGCATGATATGCAAGTACTCTTAATGCATTATGGTTGCTGGCAGTTTATAATATAAACCAAGCCAGAGCAACCTGATGAAGAGGCAACATACAAGGAAAAATTAGATCTACAATTTCGTAAGGATAGATGTTATACGTTGATCTATACTAACATCAGTTCAGATTTGAAAAATCTGATAACGGAAACAACTGACGGAGTAGCGGCATGGAAAATATTAAAAGATCACTTCGAACCAGTCACAAAAGCAGAGTAATCCAGCTATTAGATAAATTTTTTTGGAACAAAATACCAACCAGGGAAGATGTTGGAATCTTCATATCTCGTGTAAAGACAGCGGCAACCAGACTACAAGAAGCGGGACATAAATTGGACGACCTGTACATAGGATTTCAATTAATAAGGTGGCTTCCTCAGGAATTCAGTCTACCGTGCAACAAATCTACAGATGGAAAGAAAGAGGACTTCCAGAGTTGTCAAAATTGAAGCAGAGCTGATATTAGAAGCCAATCGTCTTCAGTTGATGAAACAAGATTTGGAGAAAGCGGAGAATGCTTACTTGAGCAGTTTCACTTCGAAGAAGTCGAAGACGTTACCTGGTGCTACCGCTGCAGCTCATGGAGATCCAAATGGCAAGAATGATTACCAAAAGAAGGTGGTAAGGTATTTAACTGTAAAACTATTAAAAATGTTAAACAATCTATTAAGACTATAGGTCCGTGTTATGTATGTAATAAGTACGGGCATCTTAAAGTAAACTGTAAAAGAAAAGTCTCTACAAAAATCTCCTTCAACTGAAAATGAAACTTTTAACACAGAGTTTAATATAAATTTAAGATTTTGTGAAGCTGAATGTAGTCTTTTAGAACTAGATAAACAACTCGTAACTAATTGTATCTTATTTGAGGAAAACTCTGATAAAGGTGTTTGGGTAATAGATATTGCTGCCACGAGTCATTTTTGTAATGACAAGAGTTTATTTTTAGATCTTAAACCGATAACTAACATAAAAATGTCGTTAGCAACGGAGGATAAAAGTTGTCCCGTAGAAGGAATCGGTACACTTAGATTTCGGGTAAAATATAAGGGGAGTTTTCATGAAATAACTTTGACTGATGTATTATTTAATCCTAAGTTGAGGAGAAATTTGTTATCCGGTTCCAGATTAGAAAGTAAAGGTGCGCATTTTGTGGGTACTAAAGGTAAAATTAATGTTTTTAATAAAGACTGGATAAAATTGTTTTCGGCGACACGCCATGAAAATTTGTATTTTTTTAAGCTGGATCATTATATTATACCAAAGAGTAAAAGAAATTAGTTTTTTTTGATGTAACCGCTAAAACAAAAAACGGATCAATAGAAATATGGCATCAACGCTTTTGTCATGTTAATAACGATTACTTGGTAAAAACTAGTAAAAATGATAGTGTAAAAAGGCCTCCCACGCTTAACTGATAATGGTAAGACTCATTGTATACCGTGTAAATTAGCAAAGTCCAAGAGAGTTTCATTCAAAAGACGGGGGCCGTAAGATCAAAACGTCCATTGGAATTGTTGCATATGGACCTCTGTGGTCCAATGCCAACTGAAAGCCAAGGCGGTAATAAATATTTCTTGAGTATAATTGACGATTATTCAAGAAAGGTGACTGTATTTCCCATCCGAAATAAATCTGACGTATTTCATACGTTTATAAGATTTCAGAAACGAGCAGAACGTTTTCTAAGTAAAAAGGTAATAGCAGTTAGAACTGATGGCGGACTAGAATTTTGTAATAAAGATATGGATAATTTCTTGACAGAACTGGGTATAAAGCATGAGGTAACAAATTCATATACGCCAGAAATGAATGGGGTCGCGGAGAGATTCAATTTAACCGCTCTAGATGGCATCAAAACATTGCTTAAGTCTAGTGAAGTTCCCCATAAGTTTTGGGGAGAAGCACTACTTTGTTTCACTTATGCGTAGAATCGAATTTGTCACAACGACAGTAACAAAACGCCTTTCGAAAAATATTCAGGTAGAAAACCATCGGTATTGCATCTAAAACCTTTTGGATGTTTGGCATACGCTGGTGTGCCAAAACAAATTAGAAAAAAATTCGATATGCGTGCGAAAATGGGAATTATGATGGGATACGCACAACGTACTAAGGGTTATAGAATATGGTTGATAGATGAAAATAAATTAGTCGAGACTATTAATGTAAGATTCGATGAAAATAAGAGGGGAATTAATTTTAGACAAAAAGTTAATAGTAACCTTGAATATAATTTAAACCTTCCTGATTATTATGATGATGATTTTGATAGAGTAAAAGATTCATTAACGAGTCTAGTTTCAAAGACAAGTACGGAAACGCCCTCAACATCTGAAAAGCCAGGTGTATCTTCCGATAATCATAACTTGATCCCATGTACAGAGGTTAAGTGGATTCGAAATATAGGTAGGAAAGTAACTGGATCTAACGTATATTATAGTATAGAAGGGGAAGCAACCCGATTGAAATCTTTTAACGAAATAGAGAGATACTGTAAGAGGCATAATATTGAGTATGATCCTAGTTTATTTAATTTTAGAAAGATAATACCGAATCCCAGGGATTTTCAGATTTGTCAGAGCAACAAGAAGCTCTTATGGTTGAAGTAACTATTCTAACTATTACAAACAGGCGATAAGATCCAGAGACGCATCTAAATGGCATGATGCAATGGATAAAGAAATTAACGTAATGAAGGAACGTAAAGTTTGGGATTTAGTTGATCATCCGGATAATATAAAAATTTTAGAAAACCGTTGGGTTTATACCATTAAATATGATGAAAAATAATAAAATTGTTAGATACAAGAGACCCGATATTATGTATGCAGTAAATGTATTATCTCAATTCCAAGCAAACCCGGGAATAAAACATTGGAATTGCTTATTGAGATTATTAGGTTATTTAAAATACACTAAAGAATATGAATTAGAACTTTCAAAAGTTAAATCATTAAAACTAAGATGTTATTCAGACTCAGATTTTGCTACAAATAGGGATGATCGAGTGTCGATGGGAGGGTTCATAACTTTTATAGACGAAACTCCAATTTCATGGCGAACTTTCAAGCAAAAATCCGTTAGTCTGTCGACCATGGCAGCTGAGTATGTTAGTTTAACAGAAGCAGCTAAGGAATTCATTTGGCTAAAGAATGTAATTAATAATAAAAGTTTAAATTTAAAATTAAGTGAAAATGTAATGTTTTGTGATAATCAAGCTGCTATAAGTTTTCAAAGTCACCGGTTAAAATTATAACAAAACATATCGATGTTCGTTATCATTTTTAAGGAATTTGATATACGACAAGGTTTTCCAAATTAAAAATATAGGTACCAAAAATAATTTGGCGGACATTTTTACCAAACCCATGGTAAAGGAAAAATTGTTAGAATTTTGTAGAAAATTATTTCTTTTTAGAGAATAAGACTTTGTTTCTTTAAGATTAAAATATTAGTTTGTTTATTACAATAAAGATTGTGAATAAAATGTATATTTTTGTGTTGAATTGTGTATAACATGTGATTATAGATTAAAATTTACTGATTTGTAAGAGATAATGGTGCGAGATTGGAAAAAGGAGGCCGATTGTTAGACATTTAAAAAGTCGGATCCAAATTTTTATGATCTCCTTGTGTTGTTTTTTCAATCCCGTTCCATGATCTCAATGAAAGTAAGCACACCGATTCGAACCCGATCTTTTTGAGTTTCGTGATTTGTGGTTGGCAGCAACTGCAATGCAAATCGAGCGAGTGTTTTTAGTGTTTCTAAAAAAGAGGAAGGAGAAACAGAAATATAAGTGTGTGAGTGGTTTAACTCTTAGAGGGAGAGAACGGCTGGTTGGCAATGCAACTGTAGGTTGCATCACCATTTTCAGATTAAAAATTCATTTTACAATATTAGAAGACGGTTCGAATCGAATGTCTCTGGTAATGTTGATTTTTGAACTTATTGTTTATTTTATCGATCCAGTAACGAGCAGAGTGACTTTATGATTGATTATTAAAGGCCAATTTTAAGAAACTGTTTTTCGTCTTCATGCCTCCTCGACACATAAATTTCACTGCTAGCTTTGCAAAATTTAAATTGGTTTACCAATAAGTGTAACAATATTGTTACGAATTTTGTATAAAATAGTGTAAATAATATGTATTTGGAGATGTGTAATGCATTTATATTGCTCTATTATATTTATTTTACGTTAAAATTGTAATATTCGCAAGCAATGTCCTCCCTTACGTTATAGTCAATGGGAACTTTGCAAAATGTTGTCTTAGAGGCAAGTTGGCATCGTTTTTGGCGACCAGTTTAGGACCCCCTGAATTCTTCAGGAAATTTGAGGAGAAGGAAACTAATTTCAAGACCTATGACGCCAGAGGATCTTTCTCGAAAGATAATCGAGGCCTATAAATAGAGAGATGTTCACAGAAAGTCAGTATTGCTTTGACTAGATCAGGGGTGTCCAACACGAATGACCTTGCGGACCACGTCGGAAAAACATAATCTCGCGGGCCGCATATAAAAATATGTACCTTTGTATCAGATTTGGAAAAAAAAACATTTATTGGATTGAAAATTTAAAACAAAATAAATTATTATGTTTATATAACATAATAATCAATGATCAAATAATGTTTAAAATATTACAGCTGTCATTTTCTTGAAAATTACGGTGTTCCTTTTGAAATGATCTTTCGTTACTCATAGTTGAAATTTGATTGTGATGTAATTCGCAAACGATTAAGTATACATTGCCTTTTATCTTAACCGTTCTGAATATTTTTTTTAAACTTTAAGAAACATCTCTGACTGCTCTTGCTTTCGGGGCACTCCAAACAGAAAGAGAGAAAGAGAAATGAAAGTAGCACACGCAAAGAATCAAGTATCATCCATAGTTAAGGGTATGCATAATGCAATTCAAGATTTATTAAATAAGTAATCTACTATAGTAAAATCAAATGTAACTGTTTGATAAAATATAAATGATATATTTTAATTTAAAAGACATTTCTATTATCAAAAAAGATTTTAAAACAAGAACAGGTAATAGGCAAATACATTTTAGATTATACATAAATTTCGCCTGAAATAAATTTCAAAATGAAAAAACTTTAAAACCTGATATTTAAAATTTTCTTAAAATAGGCGGTGGGCCGTAACTTACGTACTGGCGAGCCACATGCGGCCCGTGGGCCGCGTGTTGGACACCCCTGGACTAGAGATTAGTAGACTTGTGCTTTGACCGTGATTACCGATTAGTTCGGCTGTTTAATTGGACAGAGGTGCTTATGTGAATAATGTTTTATATACTTGTAATTTAGACGCAGATAATTGTGTCCGAGTGCTGTTGAAGGTGTGAAGACCTTCTGAGATTTATTCTGTGAATATTGCTGCTGAATCCTGTATTTCAAGGATTGGATTTTCGACAATAAATTCTAATCGCTCTTAAGGTACTGTTTTGTTCTTTTAGACTGATTTGCATAAGACCATCTAACCCCGATAAACGTAACATTATATAACTTAAGTAAATTATTGTAAAAGAAAACCATAGGAACCATTAACACATAATGAAATAATTTATTTAATATAAAACATTTTATGTTCAATAAAAAATAATTTGATGCATGGTGCTTTTTTTTAAAAAAATTTAAAGATACCAGGTAAATGAAAACGCTTGTATGAAAGTAAATATTGATTATGGAATTTATTATTACTTTAGAATACTATACATTGGAGATTTTATTTGTTATTCTATACTTCCTTGTGGGATCTCAGGGGTGTTAGTTTTGTCACGAGAGCTGAAAATATAAACAATTTTCGATTAGATACAATTCTTTGTGTTTAAAATTAAATAATTTGGACTCTTTTACATATTATTTATAAAGGAATAAGGTTTTAAAAAGTGTACAATGTTTAAAATGTAATGATTATTTTTAAAAAATTATAAGCATATGAAAATAAATATTTCTGTAAGAAAAATTAAGTTTTACATTGAGCATGATATTTTCTAAAATAGTAGCTCTAATTGATTTATACAGCTAAATATATGTTTATTACACTGAAGCAGTTTGATGCAAATAAAATAATAAATAGGTTTTTAAAAATAAGAATAACATTAAATTTTTTTAAAAAATTTAATATTTTTCAAATTTTTTGAAATAAGAAATATATATAATGCAAAAACAAGGTAGGGCTTAAAGATTATAACACATTTTATAATTCTACAAAGTTTTAAACATCAAAGGCTATTTTTTTAGACAACATCAAGCGCAACGTAAAATTTACTTAATACTTATTACAGAAATGTTTCTTGTTTTAATATGCTTATAATTTTTTAAAGTAATAATTTTATTTTAAACGTTTTGCACTTTGTTGAAACCTCATTCCTTTAAAAGTAATATGCAAGATAACTGAATTATTTAATTATAACTTCAAAGAATTATATCTATTTGAAAACTGTTTTCTACTCTCGAGACAAAACTACCACCCCTGAAATTTCTTAAACATTCTATCTTTTCTACAACATGTCATTTCTTAAGAAAACATAATATAAATAACCCCACTAGTTAAAGAATAAAAAATATTTCATCATGAATCAGTTCTTTTAAGTAATGAGTTTTTCATTTTCAAAGAAATATGCCTACATTACAATGTGTAATATTGTTTTCCCAAGGATATTTTTAAACAAAGCTGTTCGTAAGTGCTTTAACAAGTGGAAATTACCCTAAAAGTCAATGACTCTTTTGAAAAAGGAAGAGTCTCGTAAGTATTCGTTGGCAACGAATGACAACTTATGGCAAGTGAAAAAAAATTTAGTCGTTTTGAGTCAGTACCTATTCCTAAAGAGGTATAAATTCCCTGAATTGCACAGCGTTTAAAATATTCTTAACTAGAACAAATAAAACGATGACTACATTAAATAGTATTTTTGGGTAAAAATATTATTTAATGGGAATTTATAAAGGCAATTTACAATTTAAAAATTTCGCTTGAGCTGTTTTTATTCAAATCTTAATATTAGTTCACACTCACTCTCTATATATTTATTTACATATATATTTTGTTGAAATTTTCAGTTTATAAAATACTTTTTATTCATTCACCCAAGTTCAAATACATTTTTTAAAACTTGTAGTAAATGGCACTTGATGTTAATACATTTTTTGAAATATTAATTCATTAATTACACTTAATTAATGAATAAACTGTAACTAACAAAAATAATAGTCCAGGCTCTTATATAGAAAGAAAAAACGCTCGGTTTATCCCTGTAGAGCAATGGATAGCTCGTTGGACTTCTCATCCAAATGTCGTGGGTTCGAATCCCACCTGGGGTGACTTCATTTCTGAGGATGTGATTTCTTTTTATTATACTATTTTATTAGAATGATTAAATTTAAAGAATGAATAAATAAATTGTAACAAACAAAAATAATAGTCCAACACCATATATAGAAAAAGAAAATTGCAAGGAAAATTGCTTTCTATGTTGCCGCTTAATATTGTGATTCTATCATATGTATATACATATTTATATTAATTGTAACTATTTAATAAGAAGTAACTAAAATAAAAATTTTCTTTGTTGACCTAAGTAGGAATTAACAAAATTTTTTTTTATATATATTACTTGTTTTTCTTCAATAATTTCAGCATATAATGCCAAGTAACGTTTTAAGACCAGGTTCAATTTGTTATAATGCAGATACTTATTGCTTCATACGGTATTCTATTGCGAGATTTTAACCTCAGGTTACGCTGTTCATTATACAATAGTTCAATGGTAAGGTTTTCATTATGGACAAAGAGCTTCTGAAATATTTACATTCTATTTAGCAACTACTGATTTAGGAAACTAAAATTCAGGAAAGATACTTTAAATTTCATACCTTAAGACTACACAGTACCCTAAAAATTTCATTTTTACCGAAATTTTTTGTGTGCATGTTTTGGTGGCCCATATTGAGATGCTTGCCACAAAATTTCACAGATCTGTTAGTAAATTAGTTTTTAAGATATTTGAAGTTTTATGAGCTACAGTTTTGTTTTCGGTTTCCTTTTAAAGCATTTTTTCGCAAATAAGCAGAATTAATTAAAAATATTTTTGAGCTTTTAATTTGAAATAGTTATTAATTCCAATTTTCATTACTAAAATCATTTTTGCTTGATTATGTTTTGAGTTTTTTGAGTTCTCATAATTAATTAATAAAGATTAATTTCATGGCCAATTTTTGCTTTAAAAATAGTTTATATAACTTAAAAAATTATCATTAATTTTTTCCTGTAGAGAAAATGCCATGGCAAATACGTTCTGGGTTTCTGTGAGAAACAATATTTCGAAGAGATGGAATACTACTGAAAATGATGTATCTAAAAATCAGTCCTCAGCTGATTCTGCCATTAGACTTCCGAATACAAGTATTTTGAATTCAAATGCTGCAGATATAACTGAATATTTCCTTGATGTATATACCAAACTACATTATACTAAACATATTGTAGTTCTATATTTTAGTATTTTAAAGTCGTACGACAAGAGCTAAAACTTCCTAAAATGCCTCAATTTAAAACTGAAAGAAATTAAATTTTATGAGCAAACCTGACTATTTTTAGCTTAAGTTAGTATCATTATTATTTTGTACATAAATACTTCGTGTTTCAAAACTTTTGCGGAAATATTAGGTTAATATAAAGCTGAATAAACTGACGTCTTAACAAATGCTATCAATATTATGCAAAAATAAATTTTGAATTAAAAATATAATTTTCAGTCATATTTAATAAAAATAGTGTTTTAATGTAGAACATACATCGGAAAATAACATATTCAAAAATTAGAGATTTAAGGGCATTCTAAGTTTTTGTTTTATGACTTTACAAACTTTAAATGCGTTTTTCTCAGACTTTTAATTTTGAAGATATAAGTGTTTTCTAATCCCTGAGGCTTTTTCCCTGTTCAAGATAGAGCCTTGGATTTTTTTGTATATACTCCCAAATGTATGTTCTATAAAAGTTAGTATGGATTTAGGGCTGAGAACTCTAGTTATTTTTCTAAGAAATGCTTAAGTTGATATTTTAAAAATTTTCGTGTTTTTTCCAGGTTTTTCTAGAAAAATAATTATTAAAAATCAACAAGGGAATAGATTTTCAAATCCACACTAAATATTGTTTGTAATAATCTAACAATCATAAATAATTTAATTTTAAAAATTTTTTAGTAATTTTGAGTATTTTTATATAAGAGTTTGAAGAAACTTCAAAAATTCTTAATTTTTTAAAATTGTAAAATAATGGCTGGTCAAACTGAATTTTTGCTTACAAAATCAGCTTAATATAATCTGAATATAAAACATCAATTATTTTTACTGTAACTGTCTCCAAAAATTTTTTTTTGAAAAAGGGTACCGTGTAGCCTTAAGGATAAAATAAACAAAATTTTTATTAACATACGGAGAAAGAAGTGTTCTATAATTGCCATTTTTCTTCCTAATAATAAAAAATTTCAACTACCGATAATTAAAATTTTTCAACAATGAAGTTTCGCTCTTAAGGCAATGCTTCTCAAACTTTCAATGATTGCAATCAAATTTTCAATCATAATTTCTTCACCCCTCCCGATACAATAATAATGTATTGAATGCCATAAAAATATACTTTGACGCTGAAGCTACAACACGACTTTAATTATGAACCATACAAGCTACCAAGATAAGTATTAAATTTTGCACATGAAACAAGACCATAAGAGGCACTAGTAATTATCAAACTTGTTTTTAATTTAATATTAATAAATTAACCATCAAAACATTGAGAAGGACTGTGATACATTTATAAGTATATTAGCTGGAATACAGATTGAAGGATAAATAAGTTTTTAATGAGATAATTTACGTGAATTCAAATTAAACAAACAAAAAAAGTTTTTTGCATACCTCAGCTGAACATAAAAAAAACATTTGTTAAATTTTAAGTCTGTAGATCTAATAGCTGATAAAAGGGGTTTTTATTTATAACTTTAGCCTATGTGATATTCCGATGTATAAGCTATATTATTGTAAAGTTTCATTAAAATCCATTCAGTTGTTTTTCCGTGAACGAATGACAAACATCCATACAAACTTTTATAATATTGGTAAGAATTATATCTGTGTAAATGTGTATTTAATCTTTATTGCGTCATTATGGATTTTGTTTTACTTAATTTCAGTAAATGAATACTTTTTTTAAAGCTTTTATTTTTGACTTTTCAATAATGTCTCGCGCCCACCTCACAGGGATATCTCGACCCCTTAGAGGGTACTCCCCACAGTTTGAGAAACGCTGAGTTAAGTGCTTAATTATTTGTCTTTCGAATTTAGGATAGTTAATTTGATTGCACCCTATCTTTACAATATTGATTGATAATAAATTGATTAAATCAAATAAGAAAATTAGTTATTTCCATAAAAAAAAAATTGTCTGTTTATTGGGAGACCACCTGCGATCTTAGGGTCGCGACACACATAAAAGCAGCAAAATGACAATTGGTAATGACAATAAGTGAGTGAACATTAATGTCGCACTGTTCAGCTACACGAGAGATTTTGGCAAACGGACCTCGTATTTTTGAACCATGGTCAAGTGACGAGGACGACACTTGAGCAGGAATCCCTCTCCTAACTACCTCACCACACCAACGAGAGGACGTTTGAGCTCTCGACAGATTTAACGAGTATCGCTCCCTTACATGGCGGGTTTTCAGTGGTACTGGGCTGGGACTCATGATAAGCGAGCCACGAGTATTTACCTTGACCACTAGGCTACCACGGCCATGACAATTGGTAATGGTGTGAAGCCCCCGCCCGTGGGGACCTCATTTCTACATAATCTACGCGACCTGTTTCTGTGGGCAAGAACGAAGGACCAATCAAATCATTCATTTTTAAAACCTGTTTATTAAGATCTTAGCTCAAACACAATACACAACAATAATAATTAAGTAAGTTGATCTAGAATGAGAAGACGCAACACGTATTACTTGTGTGTACACGTGTACTTAACCACTGAATCTAACTTTATAGATTAATTTTTCTATCACTAATATACGCCTTTTCCTTTTGGCTTATATAAAACTGCTTACCGCTATATCCTAGATAATCAGCTACGTTCTGTACCTGTTCTGATGATTGATTGATTGAATATTAACGTCGCACTGTTCAGCTACACGAGGGCTTTTGGCGACGGACCACGTAATTTTGAACCATGGTCAAGTGACGTGGACGACACCTGAGCTGGTACCCCCTCTCCTAACTACCACACCACACCAACGGGAGGACGTTTCAGCTCTCAACAGATTTAACGTGCATCGCTGCCCTACACGGCGGGTCTTTAGTGATACTGGGCTCGAACTCGTGAGAAGGCAAGCCACGGTCCGATACTTATACCACTCGGCTACCACGGCCACACCTGTTCTGATGTTGCTTTAATCTCACAGTATTCCGTATGTCCCCGAACCCACTTTGGTTCGTCAGTACAGACACGGATAGGCTATTTCACGGAGTTAGGATTCTTCCAACTTTCTCTAATCACTTTACAGCTAACTCTCTATTTAGCGACTTCACTTCCCTCTCAGCAATTACTTCTGCGCATAGACATAGACCCAGACATAGACTTCTTTCTACTGCTAACTTCCAATATATATATGATTCCTAATTTACATAACCACGTTCTTCTTGAGTTAGTTGGAAAGAATTGTCTTTTCGGCCCCAAAGAAACCCCAAGAGGACATTAAAAGAAATTGCGATGAAAGTCCCGTCGCAATGGAACTTCGTAATTTTGAATCATATCAACGCTATGTGGATGATATACCTCCCCCTTGAGCTGATACCACAATATCCAAATTTCTACAGCAGGCCTAAGGTAAAACTTCGAGCCCTATGTGCAATATACATTAGTTCCACTACAACGGGTCTTTAATGGTACCAGGATTCGAACCGACGACTAGATTGCAACATCACCGTCTACGAGCTCGACCATTATTCCCCTATTTATATTAGTGGAAATTTTAAAGCTTTAAAGAATGAATACAATTTTAAGTAACTTCAGATAATAATCCAAATATGGATTTATATGATCAATATTTTCTGATTGAGTTAATCAGAAATAAAACACATACCTGTAAGGGACATATATTTCAGGTTCACTAAGTGTTTCCATTGAAGCGAAGTTAGGCATTTACATTTCTTTTTGTGCACCTCTCAAAGATGAACCTAAAGAGGGAAATAAATTCTTATTACATAATAATAAAAGCACATAAAAACTATAAGACTGAGGAATTATATTTTGGAAATTTGGAATAAAAAACGTATGTGAGATACTTACACGCAAGAAATACCCGAGATCGATTTCTGGAAAAATATCGATTTCCAGTTGAGATTGATCGATACACTACTCACTGATTTGTCTCTTTCTATTGTTTCGATATATATATAACTGCATTAATTTCTTAAAAATTATTCATTACGATCTGTTAAATGTTGTTCAAGCAATCGAATTGTTTTTCCTCTTCTAAATAACTTTTAAAAAGTCGACACATAATTCATAATTTTTTTTGATTAGGATTTAAATATGCACAATTTAGAAACTCAACTTTAAAATATTTTATGCTTATTAATAGTTAATCTAAAATAAAATTTATGTAATACTTTTACCGTTCTTTTCCCCCTTCAGAAGACTTTGTACCCTTTGAGCAAATTTCTTTATTTACGTATTTAAAAATTATATTTTAGCATTTTATACAATGTTTCTATTCAAGAAAATGATACCAGAGGAAAATTTTAATATATTATTCACACAATTTTAATTTAAATTTTTGGAAGGAAATTGGAAATTTTTAAAATCCTACTCCTTTTTTGTAAAAATTAATTTTTTGACCTGAAATTTTTTTTATAATATTCTTATGGATATTCTAAACAACTTTAGGGATCGATTTTAGAATAACTTTATTAGTTTTCGAGAAAAAAATAAAATGTTGATATACAGGCTAAAAATCAATGAAAAATCCAATATGTGTTACATTTTATTTTTTTAAAAAAATATTCAGTTTATAGCAAAAGGGATCCCTAATTTTATTACATGCTTTATTTTTAACACGCAGGAAAAAATGGAAGTGATTGGTAAATAATTGTCGAAGGAGTAGCATTTTGAATGCACTAAGGTTTCGAAAAACACAAACTGAGAAAAACCACTTTAAAGTTTATAATTCTGAAAAAATAATTATTATAAGCTTAATTAAACTTAAAATACCCCTTTAAGATATTAGTTGTACATTTTTCTTTAAAATAATTGCATTTTGATATTTTTTCAACCCACACATTTTTATAAATGATCAACTTTAAGAGAGTACTAATTGCACAAGAAAATTGAAGAAAAATGTTCAAAATTTTTTTTTCTGTCACGTTAGCTGTTTTTCTTCTTATAATATTAAAGTATTATATTTGTATGAAAAATATATCAGGAATAAGAACTGAAATTATATAATTATTAATATAAAATGCCTTAATTTAAAAATTTTACATGCACACATTTCACAAAGAAAAAAAATGATTTTATGTATTGCCTCGGAAATATTCTGCTTTATATATTGCACATTCTTTTTTTAATGTTATTATTTCTCTTTATAAATTAGATTTTTTTTTATCAAAACTCTTTTTTTTAGCTTTTTTTCTAAAAAGGGGGCGTTGCTGAATTGCCTAATTTGTTTTCAAATGAAGTTTTATTCAACTTTTAACTTTCTGAAATTTACAAGTGATATATCAATCGAAAGATAATAATGTAAAGATTAAGATTAAATGAAAATAAAAAAACGATAGGTCTGTGGTTTTGGGGGTACCAAGTCGTCTTAATATATAAAAACATAAGCAAAGGGTATATAAATTTATTTAGATAAATAAATTTTTTTTCATTAAATTAAAAACATTTTTTTAATCAAAATTAGCTGTATTCAGGGAAAAAATCTTTTCTTGTAAATTAGAGAGAGAGAGAGAGAGAGAGAGAGAGAGAGATATATATATATATATATATATATATATAGATATATATATATATATATATATATATATATATATATATATATATATATATATATATATATATATATATATATATATATATATATATATATATATATATATATATATATATATATATATATACATATATATATATATATATATATATATATATATATATATATATATATATATATATATATATATATATATATATATATATATATATATATATATATATATATATATATATATATATATATATATATATATATATATATATATATATATATATATATATATATATATATATATATATATATATATATATATATATATATATATATATATATATATATATATATATATATATATATATATATATATATATATATATATATATATATATATATATATATATATATATATATATATATATATATATATATATATATATATATATATATATATATATATATATATATATATATATATATATATATATATATATATATATATATATATATATAAGAGAGAGAGAGAGAGAGAGAGAGAGAGAGAGAGAGAGAGCTCATATCAGGTTCTTCATATAGTTTTATTAAAATGTTGCGAAAGGGCCTGCATATAAAAATTTTTAACGAAGGTATACAAACATTCAAAAGTTACAAATAAATAAAAATTGGTTATTTTAAATACTTTGCATGATATTTTAACTTGTTTTCAAACTGTTAAAAATATTTTACTGATTGATAATTACAACATTGTCCGAATGTAAATTTCTGTGCATCTCAATATTAATTGTATGGCATAGGCTGAGAGAATTTTTTCGTTGAAAATTTGGGAGAAGTTCCAAATTAAATATTCAATTCAGTTTATTTCGAATATTTGGAGCTTGAAGATAAATTTCATAAACCTCCCCTCGATATGCAGACTAACACTGCTTGCTTATCTCATTTCTATCAGTTTTGGACTGATGGCCAGAAGATATGATAAATATTGAGGAAGAGGGTGTGGCAGGTTTTTCTTGTTTTTTTGGAATGAAATTCTTTTGTGGAGCGTCTTCGGAATAAAAACAAGAAGCAGCGGCACGCACAACACACCCAAGATATTTTCGGAGCAATGATTAATATCTTCAAAAACTATTTCAAAGATAACTATTGGTAGTTCTTGAAAGATTGTGCGTCGTGAAGCAGAAAAACGTTAAGCAAATCGGAAGAAAAATGCTCAAATTCTAAACATTTTTTTAGATCGCTGTTTATAGAAATTGAGATAGATAGAAATAGATAGAGAGATAAAGAGAGAGAATTAGAATTTTTCTCTAAGTAGCACATACAAAACATCAAAGTTGTTTAGTTATATATTTTTCTTATCACAGAGCCTTACCATAAATGTTTTCTTAAATTTGGTTAAGGGAAGTCGAAAACCTCTATACCGATAATGTTAAATTAGCTGTTTTTGATGTACCATTTTTTAAAGTCTGTTATATGTACACGCTTGAAATTATTCATACAATTAAAGTATACCTTTCTCATTATGAGAAAGGTATCTCTACTGAATCTACATATATCTCTACATATATCTCTACTGAAATGAGCTTCAAAATAATTTCGAATTTTTTAAAAATTTATAAAATGTTTTATCAAACATAGTGAAATTTAACCCATTTTAAAATAAATTTTTGAGCTTTTTACAGAAAGCTCATTTTAGTACACAATTAGCTATCATTATAAATAAGTCATAAGAAACTTACATACCTGTGAGCATTATTTTCCCAGAAAAGGTACATCGAACATAAAGTTTACACTTTGAGATAAACTTCAATGAACTTTAGTATATATAATTATCTTTTTATTAAAACATTCCTTCCCATACTGCAAGTGGTCTACGTTTTTTTGAATATCATTATCCTCGATCTTCGTTTTAAGTGTTTTCTTTCCTAACTTCCTTTGTTTTTTGTAAAGATGAGTATTTAGCCTTTAACAGCCTCTGTTTGTCAAGACGCTCCATTGCCTGCACTGTGTAATCACCAGGCTCAATTATTAATTTCTCTCAAAATTTTTGGTTTTGATATATTTCCCATATTTAAATGATGAAATTGCATCATATGTACCCAATGATAATACTTCTATTTGTACAAATATTTTCTTCGATACAGGAGACCATATTACGTTGTTTACACTTTCATTGGAATTTTGTGTACCTCCATGTAAACACTTTTTTAGCAATTCTGGATTAAATGTTCTGATTTCCATCATTCATTCAACTTTTAAGCAAAAGAAAAATACTTTGTTTACATTTTTCGCCATTTAAATGGGCGTGGCCCAGTTTCAATGATTAATTAAAAATAGGTTAAGGATTTCTAAATACCCTAGAGGTTAAAGTAAGGTATTTTGAGAAAGGTTAAAATCTATTCAATTTGAAAATGCAAAAATTTCAGAATTGTGTCATATTAAGAAAGTTTTAGATTTCCAACATACCTTAAGAATTTAATAGTATTTTAATAGTGAATATCGAACTGGGTGCTCTGTATATTTTTTCTCCAATTTCAAATAATTTGGACCAAAGTAAAATTTCCCATAAAATCTGAAAATGTTCACAAAAACTATCTTAACGGTTTTATCAACATTCCGTCTGGGAGAATAAACTTAAAAAAAACCCCTAAATTTGGAAAGAAATTTAATGATTTAAAGTATCCGACTACTCAAAAGTTATGGATTTTACCAAAAAAACTGACAAATTTTCTTATATTTTATTTTATAGGCCATCTTATTAGCCTTATAAAAATATCAGATTTATTACTTTCCATGCACTAGAACAAAAACTACAAGTGTTTTAGTAGAAGCGGATGCCACTACTTTAAGCAAGATATCATACTTTAAAATGCGTTTTACTCCAAATGTGTGTTTTTTTTTGAAAATGTTCAAACGGGGGCAGCGATTGCTCAAAAAGTTTTGAAAATAATTAACTGAGATTTTTTGTGCATGTTCTGTATAATAGTAGAAGTGTTTTACCCTTCAGATTTATCAATTACTATTTTATTACAAAATCTACAGTCCCTTATGTGGATATAAAATCACTGTTCTTTTAAACAATTTCATATAATCACTTAGATAAAGTGCTCTAATTTTTGTAAAATGTAAAATATCTCTTATCCTGAATGCCATTTCAAGTGAGTGAGTGAATATTAACGTCACACTGTTCAGCTACACGAGGGCTTTTGGCAACGGACCACGTAATTTTGAACCGTGTCTAGTGACGTGGACGACACCTGAGAGCTGGCACACTCTCACCACACCAACTACCACACCACTCCATTAGATAGATTTAGTATGCATCGCTGCCCTACACGGCGGGTCTTTAGTGATAATGGGCTCGAACTGGTGACAAAGCCAGCCACGATCCGATATCTATACCACTAGGCTACCGCGGCCGTGGATGTCATTTAAAAAATGAACAGCTAAGTAACACAACAAAATTTAAAAATTGAATATTTGTTCATAAACTTTTTGTATAGAATGGGCCTCATTTATGTAATTATTTGTCAATTTTTACCCATTCTTTCTCATTTTAGTAATTATAATTTTTTCTCTTAATATTTTAGAATATTTCTTAAAATAAACCAAATAAATCTAAAAACCACAAAAAAGTCCCCATATCTCCATTTAAAAAAAGAAAGTCGTCGCAAGTAGTCGGATATCTTAAACGGCCTTTGCAATTTATATATCTATAGTTCCTATGCTCACCTTTTGGTAGCCCTAACAGTACACGGACCAACCATTGGAGGATTTAAATGATGGTATTTTGTTGAACATTTCTCGTCATATTTAGTAACAACTTTCCCCTTAAAATTATTTTGGTTTAGTTTTTGAAAAAAAAAACATTTAATAAAGCAGCTTTGTCATCACTAAACTTATAATACAATTAAAGAAAATGTATAGAATATCATTTCCAGAACAGTATTTATCACATTAGATTCGTGAGCATGAATGAAAATAGCTAAATGCGATGCATTTTGCTGGGGCTCCAAGTTATATTAGGTATGTTATGACAGTATGTGCAGGAACATGATGGGAATCCATCATAATACATTCTAGCTTAATATTCACCTTAATGAAGCCTGCATTACTGGCGATGATCCATGATTGTATATCCCTAATTAGAGTTCCCCAGCTCTGCATTAAAGGAGATAGCATTGCATTATCCTTGAATCAGAGCTAGCGAGAGTGCCATTGGACAGCTCTAATGCGACACTATATAGTCGAGATATTAGCATACATATTTCAAAATATAGCTTGATGAATTTCTAACACACACACACACACACAATCTCTAGGTATATATAAAAGTGATTTTAATTTAAAAATGTATATTTATGTACTTATTACTATAAGAATAATAAGGTTAGGTAATTTTTATGAATATATGAGGTTATTCATAATTCACTCTTGTATTTTGAAGTTCTGTAGTAAAAAAATAAGTCATATAAAAATAATTTTTTAAGTCAATTCCTACTAAAAAACAACAAAGAAAACTTTTTATTATATATATATATATATATATATATATATATATATATATATATATATATATATATAATTCAATCACAACATAATAATCAATTACAAAATTGAAATTATATGTGAATCTAAAAAAAACTAAATCCCATTTCAAAATGTAGAAGATAAAATCCCAAAATGTTCAAACAAAATTAAAAAATTATAAAATAAAAATTTATAAAATATCCAAGTGCAACCCCGAACTTAGGACTGGGGTTAAACTAGTTTGATGGCGGCAACCTTACCCCTATTACAACTTGGTAAGTTAATCAGAAAATATACAATTCTCAAAATTTAAAAAGTTAAAATTAAGCCATTAAGAGGACTTGGTACCCTTTGAGCAAATTTCTTTATTTACGTATTTAAAAATTACATTTTAGCATTTTATACAATGTTTCTATTCAAGAAAATGATACCAGAGGAAAATTTTAATATATTATTCACACAATTTTAAGAATTTAAATTTTTGGAAGAAAATTGGAAAAATTTTAAAATCCTACTCCTTTTTTGTAAAAATTAATTTTTTGACCTGAAATTTTTTTATAATATTCTTATGGATGTTCTAAACAACTTTAGGGATCGATTTCAGAATAACTTTTTTTGTTTTCAAGAAAAAAAGAATAAAATGTTGATATACAGGCTAAAAATCAACAAAAAAGCCAACATGTCTTACATTTTATTTTTTTTAAAAAAAGTATTCAATTTATAGCAAAAGCGATCCCTAATTTTATTACATGCTTTATTTTTAACACACAGGAAAAAAATGCAAGTGACTGGTAAATAATTCTCGAAGGAGTAGCATTTTGAATGCACTAAGGTTTCGAAAAACACAAACTGAGAAAAACCACTTTACAGTTTATAATTCTGAAAAAATAATTGTTATAAGCTTAATAAAACTTAAAATACCACTTTAAGATATTAGTTATACATTTTTCTTTAAAATAATTGCATTTTCAATTTTTTTCAACCCACACATTTTTATAAATGATCAACTTTAAGAGAGTACTAATTGCGCAAAAAAATTCAAGAAAAACGTAAAAATTTTTTTTTCTCTCTCACGACAGAAATTTTAGCTGTTTTTCTCCTTATAATATTAAAGTATTATATTTGTATGAAAAATATAAGAGGAATAAGAACTGAAATTATAAAATTATTATTATAAAATGTCGTAAATTAAAAATTTTACATGGACACATTTCTCAAAGAAAAAAAAAATGATTGGATGTATTGCCTCGGAAATATTCTGCTTTATATATTGCACATTCTTTTTTTAATGTTATTTCTCTTTATAAATTAGATTATTTTTATCAAAACCCTTTTTTTAGCTTTTTTTCTAAAAAGGGGGCGTTGCTGAATTGCCTAATTTATTTTCAAATGAAGTTTTATTTAACTTCTAACTTTCCGACATGTACAAGTGATATATCAATAGGAAGATAATAATGCAAAGAATAATATTAAATGAAAATAAAAAAAACAATAGGTCTGTGATTTTTGGGGTAACAAGTCCTCTTAAACTTGAAAAATTAAACTATTCGCCATCGCATTCTGAAGATATTATAACATTAAAGTATTAAAATTCTAAAACAATTTGGTGCATAATATAAGTGAACCATCGAACACCAAAGATGATGCACCCATCTTTAAAATAGTTGTATAGGTAGAAAAAATATCTAAAATCCGAAAGTTCAAACTAAACCCAGCATGTTCACAAATGAATATTGTAAATTATCAAAAACTCACCAAAGAGCATCCTATCAATAATTCAATCCACAATTTTTGAACGATTTCTCATATTTAATATAACAATTACCACTCCTATTTTTTCTCATAACTCCCACTAAATACCATGTCAATCCAAACATTATATATATATATATATATATATATATATATATATATATATATATATATTGGTTAGATATATATTATTGAATAATTACATTTAATATAAATATGTAAAAACATATGACAGAATCCCAATATTAAGGGCAATTAATTTCCATTAACTACCATTAAAGTATCGTATTGTCATCCAAACCAGTCGTGTATATAAAATTTCAGTTCGACTGAATGCTTTTAAACGTGAGAAAAAAAATTATCTTAAAGTTTTGACCCAAGTAACTAAAAATGAAGTTAACGCGAATGTATATATGTAATTCTTTAAATAATTAGTTTCAGTCAATAAATTTTAATTAATTATAATTAAATTGTCGTATTGTCTTCCAAAACAATTGTGTATAGAAAATTTCAGCTCAAATAAGGACTTTAAAATATGAGAAAAATCCTTTCAAAGTTTTGACACAAGTCCGCCCAAATGTAGCCAAAAATGATGCCAACGAGGCAGCATCTGTTATTCTTTGAATAATTAGTTTTAATCAGTTTTTATAAACTATAATTAAATTACCGTATTGTCATCCAAAATAAACGTGTATATAAAATTTCAGCTCAATTGAGCACTTTAAAATGTATTTTAGTAACGATTGAAACTTTGAACACAAGGTAAATATTATTTATAAATGTATAGAGAGAGTGAGCTAATAGTAGGAATTGAAAAACAGACGGATTACAGAAAAAAACATTTCGAAAAGTACAGAAGAAATTTAAGCATTGTTTACATACTGTAATGGAAGGGCGGTCCCATCCATTAGCTTACGAGGGTTAGAAGGAACACTAGCCATTGTCAAAAAAAAACAAACTATTTTTAATAAGTCTCAACAACCTAACAAATTTCAATAAGCCAAGTTAGGAAATGCACCATTAATAAATATGAGAGCAAACGCCAGAAATGAGATAGTTGAAGATTTAATTATAAATTGGATCACTTACTCTTAGCACGTACTATCAATACACCTAAATATTTGAAGATAAGTTCTTAGTTAATCTAATCCCGTTTAAGTATCAAATTAACACAAAATGTCAATCTTAAATATAAAGCTAATAATCTACGAAGCGCTCTCGACTAGCTTTACGTTAATCACTTACCAGTATTCTTTAGCTACTAAACTCTTTCTCCTTCGAACTTGAAAGCTAATCTTTAAGTTTATGCCTTTATTTGCATAATTTACGTCTTTGGGAGAAAGTTTTCAAAAGAACAACATTTAAAGCAAGGTTTACCCACAAAAGGATTATAAGGAAATACGCGAACAGACCCGTTACAATTCCTTACAGGTGTTCTATATGGGACACCTTGGTTACACGGCACATATTAAAGTGCGATAGCTCAGTTCTTTCCACACTATTCTCAATATGGTACTATTAAAGTTATTAGTAGCATGTGTTATCCTTTCATGTAGTTCTGCTACATCACGCGGCAAAGGGGGTACGAACACTTGATCCTGTTTAAAAGACCGAGCGTTCTGACAATAACATTGTTAGTACCACGTTGAGTAGTAAAGGGTGTTTTTTGAGAGGTATAGAACTTTAAATTGCAATAAAACAACGATGTATTATTCGATTGACATGAATTTTTTTTATTCGAAAGATAATCTTGTGGCATTACATTTTAAATATGATTTCTGGCATAGGACTGCCACGGCTGGCTCGGATGTTGTCCAATCTGGACGTCCAATTTTCGATGACTTTTTCCAACATTTGTGGCCGTATATCGGCAATAACACGCCGAATGTTGTCTTCCAAATGGTCCAGCGTTTGTGGCTTATCCGCATAGACCAATGACTTTACATAGCCCCACAGAAAATAGTCTAGCGGTGTTAAATCCCAAGATCTTGGAGGCCAATTCACAAGGTCCAAAACGTGAAATTAGGCGGTCACCAAACGTGTCTTTCAATAAATCGATTGTGGCACGAGCTGTGTGACATGTTGCGCCGTCCTTGTTGGAACCACAGCTCCTGGACATCATGATTGTTCAATTCAGGAATGAAAAAGTTAGTAATCATGGCTCTCTACCGATCACCATTGATTGTAACGTTATGGCCTTCATCGTTTTTGAAGAAGGATTCCACCAATCCCATAAAGCGCACCAAACAGTCAGTTTTTCTGGATGTAACGGTGTTTCGACATACACTTGTAGATTAGCTTCACTCCAAATGCGGCAGTTTTGTTTGTTGATGTAGCCATTCAACCAGAAGTGCGCTTCATCGCTAAAGAAAATTCGCTTATGAAAATCGACCATTATTTTCGAAATAAAATTGCACAATTTGAAAGCGTTGTTCAGGCGTGAGTCTATTCATGATGAATTGCCAAACCAAACTGAGAATAAATCACTTGACAGCTGTTAAATCGGTCGCCATCTTGGAAAGTAATGCCAACTTAAACTTCTATACCTGGAAAAAAACACTCTGTATGTCAGGAACTGGACTATAGCATTGTTGTATGCCATATATAACCAATGTTCCACTCTTAGAACACCAGTAAAGTATGTAAATAAAGCCTGAATTGCTTATGTATTCTTTCAAATGTTCTTTATTGCTTTTTTCGACTTTTTTTATTGTAGAGCTTCGAAATGAACAACCCTATATTATGTTTAGGATGGATTTGATAAGATAACGTCGTTTTAAGACTTCACAATATGCTATCAATTTTAATCTTTATGAAACTAGGATGGCACATGCTTGATGTTCTTCATTCAACAAATGTGTACAAAATTTCTACTGAATTAGGAATTAATCTCGATAATAAGTAGCAGCTAGTAAAAATTTCAAAATACGTCTTCGCTGCAAATGAGTTATTAATTTATTTAAACTAAGCAAGTTAACATAAATAATATAGAACGTATTCTAGAAGCTCTGTTTATAAATCCATAAAATGAAATCGAAAAAGTACTTGACTTCAAATGAAATTAATTGATTAAATGATTTAATATGAGCCCACTGTTAAATTCCTTTCTGCTAAGGAATGTTAAAAACCCTGATTAGAAAGTATGATTATATGCGTGCTGATACAAAAAGTAAACAGATTTTACTTTTATCTCCCATAGGCCATTCAAATAATATTTTAAATAATTTGCGTAATGTTTGGTTTGGTTATGTGTACCTTAGATAGTAAAGAAAATAAGATATTTTATTAAATTTTAGTTTTATTTATATCAATTTTTATTCTGTTTTTTGTTTTAACACCCTTGAAGTATCTGAGACTGCTGTTGGTAAGAGAGATGGAATGTTGGCGTGAATTTGGGAGGGTTAATGTATTTTGAAAGAGGGTTTCTGACCCCAGGGGGAAGATTGCTCGACTCCGAGGGGTACGGTCGAGGGAGGAAAGGGTTCCTCGTTTCGGGAAGTGCAGAAAAGCGCGGAATTGTTTTGGACCGAAGGGAAAGGAATTCCGGTGGTGAGAGAGCGACCGCAAGGGTGGCCGGTGGAAGAAAGTATAAGAAATAGTCTCTTGGGACTGTGTTTGAATTTATTGTTATCTGATTGTTTTTAATCCATAGAGTTATATTTAATCAAGAAATGTATTAATCAAGATGTAATTGTGGTGGAATTGATGGATGTGAGAAATTATTAAGAGAGAAATAAAGACTTTACAACCCGAAATTTTGATTTTGATGCACTTTGACACAGAAGTTCTGGGAAAAAATAAACCACAAACCCTTTTTTAGCTGAAAAGTTTTTTACATTTTTTCTTAAATAATAATGAAGGTTAAAAAATTAATGGAATCATTTGAGCTAATAAAATGTAATTGAAGGAATGCATGTCAACTTGCAAAAGTGGTAAGACTGTATTATTATGTGATGACTCTTGTCCATGTATAGGCCATGACCTAACCATAAACAATCATTCAACTCCTTTAGGTCGAAATGTGGTCATCGGTCGGGCCGATTTGTGTCTAGGGTTTTGAGATTGAGAGTCGTGCTCAGTTATTTTTTTCCAATTACCGTTTGGACGAGTATTCGACAATATACTGTCTACTTTTAAAGATCTCAGGTAGGGCCTCAAAAATCTTAAGATTTCTCTGGGCCTAGGGCCTCAAAGAGTCTTAAGACGCTCCTGCTAACTTTTTTTGAAATTTAACACTTTCTCAAATTCTATTTTGATTTTTTGATTAACAACGATTTCTAAAGTAGTGTAAGGGCTATTGCCGACGGGTCTTGTAATTTCGAACCTAGTTCAAGTGTAAAGGACAACACCTTGAGTTGGTACACTCCTCTCCGAACTTCTACACCACGCCAAGGAGAGGATTTTAAGCCAAGGAGGATTTAACGCGCATCAGCTCCTTTGCAAGGCGTGTCTACAGTGATTCCAGAACTCGAATTCCCGACTCGCTGGTCATGAGTTCGTGACCATGACCACTCGGCTTCCGCGGCCTTATTGATTCTCAAGAAATACGCGTATTATATTTTATATTGAGTTTACAATTAACCGCTTTCAAATTAATTTCCTATACACATTTTGAAAATGATTTAATTTTTTTTGAACACACACACACCATTTTTTTAAGTACTTCTGTTATAAATCAAACACAATCTTAAGGTATCCGAACACGTTGATAATGACTCAATTCGGTCACGACAGATATTTTTGTTTTTCACACACACAATTCATTGAATAAAACTATCTTTTGGCTTTGCAAAACATACTTTGCTTTGTTTCTACGCTGCCTAGAGACCAAGTTACAATCAGTTTATAAAGTTAGAAAAATCGGAAGTGGGTCCTCAATCTACCAGAAAAGGGCATTTAAAATGCTCAAAATCTAGCATGGCAAGTCTGATCACTCAAAATGTTACAAATATGTTTCTCTAAAACTTTTTGAACCCGATATTTATATTTTTCTAGAGAACGCGTACTAAAATATTTTTTATTGTATAAATACTTTGAGTTATGGCTTGTTATTTAAATAATGATCATATAAAAAAAGTCCCATTTCTTATAGCGTTTACACGATCAGCTCTAAAATTTTCAAATTTCAATTAAATATCAAAATTTTTACTACACTTTCTAGATAAATGTATCTAATTTGTTCTAACAATACTTTTACTAATATAAGTTTATTGCTTTTTTTCTCTAATTGCTTTGAAGTTTTTCAAAAATATTGCTAAAATTTTAATGATAATTGTAATAATTTTAGTAAAATTTAGGTAATTTATTTTAAATATTGTTAATTAAACATTTGTATTTATTGGGTATTGAGTCCTAAAAAACCATTCATAATGTTTAAGTATGTTATTTTGTTAAAAAGTACTCTGAACGTGTTCGGATATCTTAAAATAAATTTTTAATTTTATATTTTACTCTATGCAAGGGAGATAATCTCGAAAAGAAAAACCATTTTTCATTCAAGACTTTGGCGATGAAAAAGGCCAAAGTAAAATATCTCATTCCAATAAAAACAAAGAAAGCAACTTTAACAATCGATCATAATTAGCACAACATAAAAACTCATTCTTACCAAGCATCTTAAGCGATGGCTTCTTTCTTAATCAAGACCAAAAGTTTCATCTTTTATTTTAGAGGAGCTGCTTAGCTTCTATACTCAGGAGACAAATGAGAAACTGCATGCTTAAGTTTTGAATCATTATTAAGTAAAATAAGGCTCACTTGAGGATAAACGTGATAAAGCGTCAATTGTTTTGGAGAGACGGTTATCAGACGATGCAAGGTCTCTGAACAAAAGAATAGCTCCCACAGCTCAGAGAATGGTACTTTCAGTGAAATACTACGTTAGAAAAGGAATCGTAATAATCTATGGCAGCAATATTCAACTTGCGGCCCACCGAGCCTTTTTAAGTGGACCAGACAGTTCCCATTGCTCTGAAAAATTCACTTATTTAAGATATATTAAAAATTTGGTGTTAAGAAATCAAAAATAAATCAACTTTGCTTTTTGTTGTCGATGTCGTACGAGTCTGAATTGATATTCTTTTTTTATTTGTAACGATTAGGGTTAGCGATAACAGATAACAGTAGAGTAGTGAGTTTTATGGATGGGACTAGTTTTTAACTATCTTTCATATCTTGCAAGCGAAAAACGTTTGAAGAAAATATATCGTCTCAAGACGATTGGGAGGTTGACTATTTTGTGGTGAAAAACAAACATGGATCAGCAATTGTTTGATTTGTCACAAAAGTGCTGTATTTAAAAAATACTAATAAACAGGAATTATTCAATGGATAAATTGAAGATCTCTCTCAAGAGGTAATAAATAGGCTTTCTTGAATAATCTTTGCAACAGCAACAAAGTGTTTTGTCAATGGTAATGTCACAGCGGTAAAAACCTCCAACAAAGACATTATATGAAGTTTGTTATATTATTGCTAATCATACGAAACCGTTTACTTATGTAAAAATTGTGAAGGAGTATTTATTAAATGCTTTTAATTCAGTGTTAGTGACAAAAAAATAGCAATTAAAAAAAGCGAAACAGGAATTAAAATATTTTGATCCATTTTCCACATTTAATCCCCCCCGCTTTATCCTCATGATGCGACCCTTGTGAAATTGCTAACATATGTTTGCGGCCCACGTGAAATTGCAAATATATATGTATGCAGCCCAGCAGAAAAAAAGGTTGAAAACCTCTGATCTATGGGAATAAGTATATTTTTGTTTAGACCTGTTATGGAAATTATTAGGATTTATGAGAAACATGATTCACTTAGAAATAAGGGAAGAAAGTCAGTAAAACGTGATATTTGTTAACATTTGACTGGTTTAAATAACATCAAGAACTGTAGTTGGCAAAATACTTGGACATTTATGAATAGAAAGACGAGGAAGATACAAAAACCTCCTACTAACCCTCTAATTCCGAAATTACACCTATGATGATGGTTGTGGCTAGTTTGTTTATTTTATTTACCCTCGAGTTATATTTGGTTCAGCAGTCGGTTCGGTAGCTTAGCGGTAGCGTACTCACCTCGTAAGCCCAAAATTCTGGGTTTGATCCCGAATGGAGTCAATATATTTTGCGGATGCGAAACTGTAGGCATGCATGTCATAATTATGTGGAATGCAAAATATCCTTTGCGTATCAATTTTGCCCTGGTTCTCTCAGAAAAACTAAATCATGGCAATATTTAGCAACATTATCTTAAATTGAATAAATTCAAGCCTCAAAAATTTAGTAGTGGGAGCCACCACTAGATGGTACCACCTATAAAATGGGTCTTACGCTTGGGGACTTGCCCTGTCTGCAAAAGCTAAAACTGCCAAAGAGCACCCCATTTGAAAGGATATTTGGTACTACATGTATCAGCGACATCTATTAAAAATTCTATATACGTAGAAAGAGAAAAAAAGTGAAGGGAAAGCATTGAATAATTAAGAGGAATTGAAAATGGAGAAAGATGGCGTATAGAATGGTAATGAGACTTAAGGTGACCACGTACCTTGAGAAAACGTCGTTTTTCGTCTACTTAAGGCATTTTTTTACTTTCAAAATCTTATAGCTTGAACATAGTCTTTCCAAAACACAGTTTTTCTTTTTCCTTTACGTGAAATAGAAATAAAGTTATAGTAATTTTAAAAAAACATCGCTCTATGCAAAAGGGCATCAAGATAAAACTTTAAATGAGTTTTTCTCAAAATTATGTTTTCGAAAGAAACTCTTTACCAGATACATAATATCTTGAGAATCAAATCAGATAACGTTTTGAAATTTTTTGAGAATGTTAATTATGCCATTTTTCATAAAGTGGACCATAAGTTTTGTTGTAGGTTAAATATTTTTTCATTTAGGGTAGTTTTTATAAAGAAAAAACTTAAAAAATATCAAAATTTTCATATTATGTATAACTGTCTGTAATTTTTTTTTGTATTTTAATATTTCTCTTAGATTTTGGTTCATTTTCAAGAGTACCATAATATGTATGTTGTGTATAAAGAAAAATTATGATAATTGTATTGGAAATTTTTATACAATGTTGCCCGTTTTAATCAAAATTTGGTAAAATTTCCTAGAAAACAACCAATTTTTCTAAAAGTACAATATTTATTAAAATTTTTTTTATGTATTTATATATTTTTTTTATTTTACGTCCTAAACACCCTCCATTTGTTTCAAAAATTTGTTTTTACAAAAAAATTGGGTCCAAAGGTAGGCAGTGACTTTAAGGTATCCGACTACCCTAAAATAATTTTTTTAAAAAATTGACAAAAATTTATAATTTTATTTTATATTCCATCATATTAGCTTTATAAAAATACTAAGGTTTTTATTTTCCATTCACTAGAACAAAAACTACAAGTGTTTTTGTAAAAATAGATGCATATCTTTACATAAGATGTCAAACTTTAAAATGCGTTTTACTCGAAATGTGTGGTTTTTTCGAAAAGCTCAAACGGGGACAGCGATTGCTCAAAAAGTTTTTAAAATAATTAACTGAAATTTTCTGCGAGTATGTTTTGTATAATAGTAGAAGTGCTTTAACCTTCAGATTTATCGATCACTGTTTTGTTACAAAATTTACACTTCTTTATGGGAATATAATCACTGTTTTTTAAAGCAATTCTCTATAATAACTAAGATAAAGTGCTTTAGGTTTTGTGTAAAAATTAAAATATTTCTTATCCTTAAAATAATTTCAAAAAGGAATAGCAAAGTAATACAACAAAATTGAGTATTTGTTCATTCACTATTTGTACAAAGAGGGCCCTGTTTATGTAATTTTTTGGCAAATTTTATCCATTTTTTCCCATTCTTGTAGTAATAATTTATTTTTCTCTTCTTAATTTTAAAATTTTTTCTTAAAATGTACTAAATAAATCTTTAAAAAAAATCCCCATATCTCCATTTTTTTTTAAAAAAGTTGACGCTAGTAGTCGGATACCTAATCTGTACCTATTAAGGAAAACTGGAAGAACTGATCCATTAAAAATATTATAAAGCTATCGGAGGATATCGTGTGGTGATGGATTTCATAAATTTGATCAACGGCAAAGAGTGATGATGAACCCACTATTCAACTTCCACACTCGTTAACAGTCGGACTTAGAGCAACAACAGATTTAGCTGAATTAGTTATACGATACACGACTGGGCCTTCTTGGCATCAGGATTCGAACCCATGTCTCTGCAAAAATAACATGTCATGATTTAATGAACTTGATTACTCAGCTACCAGAATCACAGGATTAAATTTGAGAAAGATGGCTAGATCATCCAAGAAACGCGTCATTTATGTATACCAAAGATGATTAACACCATGGGACAAGGGAAATATTCAGATATCGCGAGATTCTGCCTCTTCTGTTTATCGTAAGATGTTCGATTTTAATTTACGTCACACTCTAAAGTAGTGGTCTTCAAACTGTGTTCCACGGAACCCAGAGGGGTTTCACGAGGCATACCTAGGGATTCCAGGAGTCACAATAAAAAATCGAAAAGAAGCTTATAAATGTGTATGCAAGATGTGGATTAACGCTCTTTAAGAAGTTTGTATACCCACAAGAATTTAAAGCTCATCCCTGTTTTTATGAAACTGAAATTTTTATTCATACATAGCTTTATTTTGCAATACTTTTA
Source organism: Trichonephila clavipes (assembly GCA_019973935.1). Taxonomy (NCBI): domain Eukaryota; kingdom Metazoa; phylum Arthropoda; class Arachnida; order Araneae; family Nephilidae; genus Trichonephila; species Trichonephila clavipes. The sequence goes on along the minus strand of BMAU01015240.1, from coordinate 71,111 downwards.
AGGCTTTTATTATACAATAAAGGAATATTCAAAGGTTTTATCTTGTATGTATATATATAGGGTGTTTTTTAGAGGTATAGAACTTTAAATTGCAATAAAACAACGATGTATTATTCGATTGACATGAATTTTTTTTATTCGAAAGATAATCTTGCGGCATTACATTTTAAATATGATCAAGCAAGGCGTAGATTCGTCGAATGGGCTCAAAACGAGATTGCCGTTGTTCCCGATTTTCATAAGCGAGTTTTGTTTAGCGATGAAGCGCACTTCTTGTTGAATGACTACGTCAACAAACAAAACTGCCGCATTTGGAGTGAAGCTAATCCACAAGTGTATGTTGAAACACCGTTACACCCAGAAAAACCGACTGTTTGGTGTGCTTTATGGGCTGGTGGAATCCTTCTTCAAAAACGATGAAGGCCACAACGTTACAGTCAATGGTGATCGGTATACAGCCATAATTACTAACTTTTTCATTCCTGAATTGAACAATCATGATGTCCAGGAGCTGTGGTTCCAACAAGACGGCGCAACATGTCACACAGCTCGTGCCACAATCGATTTATTGAAAGACACGTTGAGTGACCGCCTAATTTCACGTTTTGGACCTGTGAATTGGCCTCCAAGATCTTGTGATTTAACACCGCTAGACTATTTTCTGTGGGGCTATGTAAAGTCTTTGGTCTATGCGGATAAGCCACAAACGCCTGGCCATTTGGAAGACAACATTCGGCGTGTTATTGCCGATATACGGCCACAAATGTTGGAAAAAGTCATCGAAAATTGGACGTCCAGATTGGACTACATCCGAGCCAGCCGTGGCAGTCCTATGCCAGAAATCATATTTGAAATGTAATGCCGAAATATTATCTTTCGAATAAAAAAAAAAATCATGTCAATCGAATAATACATCGTTGTTTTATTGCAATTTAAAGTTCTATACCTCTAAAAAAACACCCTTTACAATGCCTTGCAAAACAAAATAGTTTTCTAATGGAAAAAATGCACCCTTTTATATTTGTGGAAAAACAACATATCAATAGAGAGAGAGAGAGAGAAAGAGAGAATAGATGTTAAAATTCTAAATTTAAGCAAGAACAGCACCTAAATTTAGGTTGCAAATTCTTTCTCTCATGCAAAATACACAGTACTTCTCACACAGCTATAAACAGTTTAATATCATTTATAGAATAATGTATATACTAAGTGAAAAATTCTTCTCTCTCAACGTGAGTGGCTACAAAAACAAAGTACAGAAACGAATGAAATTCAGAATATGTAATGCTATTACAGTGATTCCCAATAGACCCAGACTTCAATAGTTTGTGTGAAAAATTGCACAAGCACATTGATTGATTGGTTGATTGAATATTAACGTCACACTGTTCAGCTACACGAGGGCTTTTGGCAACGGACCACGTAATTTTGAACCATGGTCAAGTGATGTGGACGACACCTGTGTGTGTGTGAGCTGGCATCCCCTCTCCTAACTACCACACTAACAAGAGGACGTTTCAGCTCTCGACAGATTTAACGTGCATCTCTGCCCTACACGACGGGTCTTTAGTGGTACTGGGCTCGAACTCGTGACAAGGCAAACCACGGTCCGATACCTATACCACTCGGCTACCGCGGCCCTTGCACAAGCACATACCCCCGTTACTAAACATAATGCAAGGGTAGGTAACGCTTGGATTACAGATTAATACTATTAATGAGTAAATTATTTTAATAGTTAAATTTTTTGTTAATACTAAATGCAATACTTTAAAATTTTCTTTACATAGAATAGCTATAACATATTGATTTACTTTAAATATTTTAATATATGTTCCTCTGTGTGTGTGTGTGTGGTGTGTCCTACTTTTAGAGGTTCCACTAAACACCTTCTAGTTCTAGGAGAAAGAAGGTTGAAGAAGTTTGAAGACCACTCCTCTAACGCAACATGAGGGCTATTGGTGATGGGCCACGGGCAAGAGAGGAGGACGACACTTTGAGCTGCCACCCTACTCTCTAAATTTACACACCATATTAACTATAAAGTTTGAGCCTTGAGGAGAATAAGTAGCATCAGTTAATCTACAAGGTGGGTCTTCACTGGCACCGGGACTTGACAAAACTAGCCACGAGTTTGCGCTCATGACTGTTCGTTTCCTGCCTCCTTTCGGAAAAAAAGATAAACCTGTGAGGGGACGTGAGGAGTGAAAGGCTTTTCAAATTGATGCCTTTTAAGTGCCATTAAATTTGATACAAATATTCTCGATAATAGACTGATGTATCTTTTTTTCGACATAAATATTTTCACATAGAATACTGCTGGCCACCGTAAATGCAACACCAAGAAAGACAAGAGATAGCACAACAAAATTTATTTTGCAGATAACATGTTGACTAAGTATCAAATGATTTAATTTATAGACTTCTGTGAAGTGTGGTTCCTGCCAGAATCAGTAGCCAGAGTAGCCGCAATTGTTGGAGATCACCGCTGCCACAAGCCTCGGCATTGATTCAAAGAGAATTTGGACGTGTTCTTGGGGTACGGCAGACCATGCTGCTTCCACACGTTGCCAAAGTTGATCTGGTGTGGCAGCTGGGGGTGTAATCTGGGTCAATCGTTGAGCAACCATGGACCACATTTTTCCTATCGGGAAAGATCCGGAGAGTGAGCCTGCCAGGGAAGCAATTCAATCTGGAGATTGACGAAAAACCTTTGGAGAATGCGTGCCACGTGTGGTCGCGCATTATCCTGTTGAAATATGGCTGTGGCCAAGCCCTGAAGGTAAGGAAGGACATCTGGCTCCAACACCTCGGAGATGTAGCGCTGGCTGTTTAAAGAACCGGTAATGCGCACTAGAGGAGTGCGAGAGTGATATCCAATACCACCCCATACCATAATACCCGGTGCAGGACCAGTGTGGCGGTGCATAACGCATCTGTTCAGCAACCTCTCTCCACGGGGTCTCCAGACTCGAATCCGACCATCGTGGTGTTGTAGACAGATGCGTAACTCGTTAGTAAAGACAACTTCATTCCATTCTGGCGCCCACATCCTTCTTTCATCGTACCATTGGCGGCGGAGACGTCTGTGGTTCTGCGTCAAGGGTAAACCAAGCAATGGACGTCGTGCGGACAGACCACTCTGCTGTAAACGGCATTGAATGGTACGCGCAGACACCGAATGATGCGTTACAGACTCAATGTGCTGTGCTACGGTTCGTGATGTGACTGAGTGATCCGTCAGTGTCATGCGCACAATTTGCCTGTTCTCACGTGAAGTGGTGCACTGAGGTAGATGCGATAGACCACGTTGGTCCATCGTACCCTCTTGCATCCAACGGTCACATATCCGCATTACAGTTGTTTGGTTTCGTCCAACAAGACTACCGATTTCCCTGAGAGATAATCCACAATCTCGGTAGGCCACTGTTGAACTCAGATACTTGATCAAAAACTGATCGCTGCTTTTTACGAGACATAACCGATCGTTTTGGGAAAAAGACCACAAGAAAAACCACAATTGCCGAACTTGAAATTGTCGAAATCTCCAAGCCTTAAATAGCGCTTTAAGGTGTGTTATGTTCATATTATTTGCATGCTTCCTTCAGGGTGTTGCATTTACGGTGGCCAGCAGTGTATTTCATAAGCATAGTAAGAATATTTGGTAAATTTTGGATGAAGTTCTAGATTGAGATTTTAAAAAAAGTTTAAAATTTGTGTTTCCCGAATGGATAGTTCATAGAACCCACTTCCACAAAACTGGAAACACAATGGATTTTCGGGTGTTTTTGATTTGATTCTAATTTAACTCTGAAGAAATATAAGGACTATTGGGGACAAACTTCGTAGTTCTAAGCCATGGTCCAGTGACGAAGTAACCTGAGCTGGCACCCTCGTCTCTTGACTTTTACACCACTCCAACGGTATGAGTTGGAGAGCTACGACAGATTTAAGATACATTTACCCCTCTATCCGGGGGTTTTCTTGTTGTAATAATTTAATTAAATGGATATTAGTTTAAATTCTTACCCACTAACACAATACTTACAGATATCAGATACCATCATAATGCTTTAAGTATGAATCATGAACTGAATTATTTTTCATGGATGAAGAAAGGTTTGAACACATTCCTAAACTTAAGTCATAATCAATCGATATGTGTAAGTGTAATCCCTCTTATCCCATGTTTCTTAAAGAAGAGTTCTCGATTTTTGTTTTTGTTTCTGGAACACACACAAAATCATGTCTGCAATAAATAAATACATGAACATTGTGCAGCACAAAACTCGAACAAATATTTTTTGTTGCTTCTCCAAAATGTTTTTCGACCATTATGACAATTTTATTACAAATCGTATTCGAATATGTCGAATGATAGTTTTACATTGATACTCGAAATGTTCTGATCTTTTCATTCGTTCTATATTCTTTCAAAGATAATCAAGTAGAATTTTAGAAAACTTTTTGAGGAAAGATTCCTTTTTTGATATGCTTAGAAAATATGTGCTGCAGCTATTTTAACTGACTAATGAACGTACAATAATTGAAACCTACAGTTTATTTTTGCAATGGGCTAATTTCGTGAGACGTCATAGTCACATGATGACTAAAATCACGTGTTTCCATACAATCGTTACATAAATTCATGCGGCGGCATAGCTTTATGATAAATGAAATCACTGTTTCCGGTTAATTTTCCTTGCATTTCGTTATTACCAGTTTTTAACCTTGGCAAAACTTACATGTTTGTTAAAAAAAAAAACTTGGCATATGTTTTTAAACATGCATATTTGTCAGCAGTAATGCATGTAGCGCCATTGATTTAAAAATACACGTAGATTTTGAGATTTTTTTTTAAATTTTGAAAACTTTGAAGAAATTTAATACGTGAATAGCTGTGCCCAATTATCAAATTTGAAATTGTAGTTGAGTTTAACAGATATTGAGTGTAACGGGAATTCTGTCTTTTTTCTGGAGAAAAATCAAAAACATTTTTCCACTTTTTATTTAAATTTAATTTAAAATATAATGTCCTTTGCTAGTTACAACTGTCTTCAAGCGTTCTGGCAGCTTATCTAACACCCCTGGAAATTAATTCTGCTTTGGAGATATAAAGTATTCTTCTACTGCCATTTGGACACCCTTATAATTTATGCATTCGTTTCCATCAGGAAAGTGTTGCAGCGACCTAAACAGATGACAGTCTGATGGTGCAATATCAGAAGTATAAGCTGCCTGAAGTAAAGTTTCCAAACCCAACACTGCAATTATTTTATGCTTTGCTTCTTGCCACGTTGTCGTGATGAAGAATCCCACCCTTTCTGTTAGCCAAAGATGGACGTTTATGTTGAATTTCTTCATTCAAAACATCAAGTTGAGATTAGTAACGACCATTTCATTTTTTTTCAGCAACTCATAGGGCACTATACACTCGCTGTATCGCAATCAACACAGCATAAACTTCTTCTGATGCATACTAACTTTGGATGTGTGTGTGTGTGTGGTGGTATTTCTTCTTTGTAAACATATGCTTTCTTTCAGAGCGCATGTTTGTACACTATCCACTTTTCCTCTCCAGTCACCAAGTGGTTCAAAAATCAGTTCCTTTTGTGATGAGCAAGATTTGGAGAACATGTCGAAACTCTGTCCATTAACCTTTTTCGCTTAATTCATGTGACACCCATTTGGATTACAATAAAAGCTTGGTTTTGTGTCCAAAGAGTTGGTTTGATGAATTTCAACATTGAAGCCCACTTCTGTGGAATGTAATGTGGGATTTCTCCTAATTATACTGCTTAGCAGCTCGCCACTGTGTGTAACATATGATGTCCTTCCCGATCTGGTTCATCTTTCAATGAATAATCAATCAATAAAAATTTCACGTCATCTTTGGCATGTCTGAGCTGTTACCGACTTCTTTTCTAAACATGTTACACACAAGTTTCTTATTGCTTCTATTGCATTACTTTCATCTTGGAACTCAAACAACATACAGTGCCTTAATGGCACTTTTTCTTCACTTATGTTGACCACTTTTCAAGTTTAAGAAAACTGACTAAAATGTGCAAAAATGTGTATAAATAATCAATAGTTTTCGGATCTAATCGTTTAAATTTGTTTCAGTTAGAGTTTAATTCCTGCTAAGGATCAACAGCGCATAAAAGTGCACGTGTTCAAAATCGACAGAACTTTCCCTTATTCCCAAGAGCACTAGTACAAGTCTAACATCAGTTTTGCATTCAAGAACACATTTTTAAATTTATCACTTGACCATCATAAACTTAGCCTATTGAAGTAGTTTTGATTGTTTGTTATCAACGACGTAGTCAAAAACAACATGAAGTAGTTGACTTTTTATTTAATAAACCTAAGTTTTCGAAAGATAGATTTTGGCTTGAAAATCAATGAAAGTTTTCTTAAAACTATTTTAGGAAGGAGAAAGGAATCTAAGACGAAAAAAAGAGTATAAGAAGAGTTAATCCAATATATATTCAATAGTAAGAGTGTTTATAAATAACTAATCTGTAATCCTAGAGTAAATATAAGTGCTGTAAAATACTCCAGTTAATCCAGATTTGCAATTTATTTTCGTTTTCACTCTTTATTCTCAAGGTTTAAGTCTTGATAAGCTCCTTTTCCTCACACAAATATTTGTAGTGAAAAATACTAAAAAAAGTTACTTATGGAAAGTTTCTTACTTTCCAAATTTAAGAAGTTATCATTCAAAGAAAAAGATGTGAGTAAAAATCAATTAACACTTATAAAGACGAAAATTTATCATGAAATTAACTATTTCCACAAATATCCCTGCAAATATTTTTATTTTGTACTAATATCAATTTTTTCAACCATTGAAATGTTTCTCACAACGTCTAGGCTTATATCAATGAAATTATTACATTGACAAAATGTCTCGATAACGTTTATTATCAGTAGGTATCTAATCTGCTTATTTTACACTTAAATACTCAGAAAATAATTTTGAATGAACTGTCCTATTTAAAAAGTTTGATCTTAACATTTGCTTATCGGGTTCCTCTCTATGTATATTGTTATAAGACAATGATTTTAGTTTAAAATTTAATTAAAAACCATACGTTCAGAAAATTTTTAGGGAACTATTTTAAAAAAGTATAGTTAAGAGCCAAAAAACTCATTTTAAATATGTTTTGCTTTGATGAATTATTTTCTTAACCCTATAAAGGCATTACAATAGGAACGTTGTAAAAAAAAGCAGAAATATTTATGATTTGTGGCACATTAGTATAAACTATGTAAAATTTATATTTTTTAAAATGACATTTGTACTAAAATGGTTATTAAATTTGCTTTCCTAATTTTTTCATGAATGGATTTATACAATTTTTATCATTCATGATGTATGATTTAAAAGGAATTATAAAAAAAATATATAAGGGAAAAAATATATTGCCTTTTTCTAATATATATCTTACCTATTAAGTTTCTTATTGCATTCTTTGATGCTAGTTTTGAACTATCTTTTATAGCTCTACAACGGATACTTTTATTTTATCTCTAAATTTATTTAAATTAATTTTAATAAATATTTGCATATGTATCAAATTATAACAAAAATTATAAACGCATTGTTGCAATAATTATGTCTTTTGAGCTTCAAATTAGAATTTTGTATATTGGTGTTCTTTATATATTATTGACCTATATGGGTGTTTTAAATACTATATATTTCAATATATACAATTTTCCTTAAATGGAACTAATTAAATTAGAACTCTTATCCGCTACTGAGTCAGTCCGTTGTACATCTTACAAAAATCAAGCGATAATTGTAAATCACGAAATGTAGCATCGAATATGATCTTTCAATAGGATTGTTGTGTTTAAATTTGAAAATAATTCATAGTATTGCTACAGAGTAAAATTTTTCTCAGTACTTCTCATATCTGATAACCGGCAAATTTAAATTCAAAATTATGATCTGTAGCTGTAAAGAAGATTTTATGTAAATTGAATGTAGAAAATTTCGCTCAATTCTTCTTAACTGAAATTCTTTTTAATAAGTTTTTGAGCTTAACGTTTGAGAAAATTGCCAAAATTTTGAAGACAGAATAAAACCTTATGCTATCAAAGTCCTTTTAATGAAATATTTTGACTTGGAATAGATTAACTCTACTTAGTAATTATTCCATAAGTGCTTAATTTTTTTGTGTAATCAAGTACATAAAAAACTACGTAAAATATAAGGCATATAATGCAACATAAAAACATACCTTACCAGAAAATGAATTTAGTATAGAATTCACTTCCAGTTTAATTTTTCCCAACATTCATTTGATTTTCCAAGAATCTTTTCCATATGTATAGATGAAATAAATGTATGCGACTGCTAGTATTTGTCAATAAAATTCTAAAGCTGCAAAATTCTACCTTTACGAAATTTCTAATTTTCCCCCAAGTTTTGATATTAAAAACATCTTGATAAAATTAAAGAAACCCCAATTGATGTAATTAAGCATTAAAATGTTACATAATACACTAAATCTTTTTACTTTTCAAAAGTGATTCTAAATTGTATCGAGTACATACTTTAAAAAACTAAGTAATAGTACTTAAATTTTCTCGATTATCAATCTTTGTGGACCCCAAATTATTTACAGTATAATAAAACAAATAAAATTAAAAAAATCATTATAAAACAGCATCAAAATAGTTTCAAAAATATTTTTTTAATGATTCCAACAATAACTTCAGATTTCATTCATTAACTACTGAATATTTTAAATGTAACTAAAATGCTTTAATTTCTTAGCCCCCCTAAACGATTCACGTTGTGAAGACAATCTCAACAAAATTCAGAATCCAAACACACAAGAACACTGAGAATCAAAACGGTTCCAATATCGCCAGAATTCTTTAACGATTCGAAAAAACGTTCGATTTTATCGAATAAACATTCCATGGCGCCTTGTTGCTGAGCAAGTGACAATATTTACAACACCGAAGAGAACGCTTTGCACCCAACCACCCACAGGGATAACGTAAACAAGTGAATCGATTTTGCAGTTAAAATCTAAAGCAGAGATAAAAAAATCCGAAACTTACCACTGGAAAGGGCCAAATTATCGTCGAAGGACTTTCATTGACTGCTCACGGTGTCAGTACGCGCCATTTTGGGGTGAGAAAAAAGGGGAAATCTCTTGCTCTCCTTCAATAAAATTCTCTCCTCATCCAGCTTTTCCCGTAGAGATGGACCCCACAAAGCAGATTCCTTCAGATGGAATACGCGCATGCGCAAAAGGGATCTCTCCAGAATCGTTCGAACCTGAGGGATTATAAGCAATGGGGGACTCTCCGAGCTTCCAATTCTCCGGGTCGAAGACATCTGAACGATTTCGTTAGTTTAGAAGCGATTTTCTTTCTCTTTGCTCTCCTTCATAAGTGCCCTTCGTAGTTTTTTGTGACTTATTTTTGATGTATGAGCTGATGAACATTTTTAAATATACGAAAACAACTGATTATTAATTTATTTAGTATTACTCCATTTCTTGTATGATATTCAAAATACTTAAAAATATGTAGAGAGAATTTTATTTACTTAAAATAGATATAGATTTGATCTTTTTGATTTTTTTTAAAGAACGTCAAAGAAGAAGAATATAGATTACGGTAGTTTGAAAGCCTGATATTTTCCACAGTATATTAAGTTAACAAACAAGTAATATTGAATTTTTTTTTATCTCTACTCCTACTTAAGTCAACGAAGAAAAATTATATTTGAGTTGCTTTTTATTAAATAATTACAATTAATATAAATATGTACATACATATGACAGAATCACAATATTAAGCAGCAAAATAGAAAGCCATTATCCAATTCCTTTCTATATAGGGTGTTGGACTATTATATTTTTGTTTGTTACTATACATTCATTCTCAGAAATTAGGCCATCCTAGGTAGGATTAGAACCCATGTCCTTTGGATTAGAATTCCAAAGAGCTATCTATCCATTACGCTACAGGCGATTTTCCTTTTTATATAAGGTGTTAGACTATTATTTTTGTTTTTTACTATTTATTCATTAATTAAATTTAATTTGTTAATTTATGATTGAAAAACCTGTATTAACATCAAGTGTTATCTATTATAAGTTTAAGAAAACTGCCTTTAAACCTGAGTGAATGGATAAAAAGTATTTTTAACGATTGAAAATTTGAACATTATATATATATATATATATATATATATATATATATATATATATATATATATATATATATATATATATACAGGGAGAATGTGAACGAATAATATGAATTGAAAAAATAAGTATATATATCGCATTCAGAGTTCTAACAAGTGCTTTATATTTAAAGCATTAATTTTATGAATTTGAAAGTACTATTTCATATATGTATTATGTAGACTACACAAGTGAATGATTCACTTGAATAAGTTTTCCTACTGTAAGTCTTACCCCCCTATTAACTATTTAAAATTTATTTTTTTCCACGCAGCATTGGGAATATTTTATTACTTTAATTACTCTCGCGATAACTGAAGTGCATTTAGATTTTTTATTGTTTATTTAATGAAACCAAAATATTATATTTAGTTATTATTTAAACATTATGGAGAAATATATAGGAATTAATTTTCAAAAATCTCTAAGAATGAGAAATGTGTTGTCATGCAACAAAATGATGGAACTACTTGTGATAGATAAGTTTTATATAAATCCTAAGGAGATTAAATTTTAGTTTGTGCATCAAAAATATTGTGAAAGAAAATACGCACTTATATTGTTTCAATCATCGAGATAATCTAAATAAAAAAAAAACGTTCTTTTTTCACACGTTACATTGGTTTGATATGTTATTGCATTAATAGAAATATTGCAGATATTGGTGAACTACAAGAACTACATGGACTTATATTTCTGGTGGCATTCTCATTAAATATATGAAATGTGCAAAGTTATATTTATCAAATGGTATAAATAATAAGTAAACAAAATTTGATGCACAACATTGCACAATTTTTATCTGAATTTGTCATGACAAGTGGTTTCCTTTTAAATTTGTTTATAGAAACGATGAAAAAAATTTCTTACATAAATAGATATTTACTAGTAGTAGTTAAAGCTGTGATATTTAACAAAAGTTTTAGTTTTTTCATCAACGTACAATGAAGATAATCAAATATATGAAAAAAACTAATAAGTCTATTTTTAAATGCTTTGCCTATAGATTAATTTGTTTCATCAATTAATAGCCTAATTGAGTAGAATGATAAAAAGGTTTGGTAAGCAAACCTATCACTGATTTTGAAAAAACAGAATGAACTTTGAAAACTGAATATTTTTAGTATAACTTTTATCGATTTATTTTTAGTACGTAGTCTTAAAATTATCTCAGAAAATTTCAGAAAATGTGCCGTAATAAGAAAAATTGCAAATGGACTATTTACTAGAGTCGCGTACAGAAGCAACACTAGGTTTAAGGTACCCGACTACGTTCGAGTTGAGTTGAGTTGAGTTAATATTAACGTCGCACTGTTCAGCTACACGAGGGATTTTGGCGACGGACCACGTAATTTTGAACCATGGTCAAGTGACGTGGACGACACCTGAGCTGGCACCCCCCTCTCCTAACTACCACACCACACCAACGGGAGGACGTTTCAGCTCTCGACAGATTTAACGTGCATCGCTGCCCTACACGGCGGGTCTTTAGTGGTACTTGGATCGAACTCATGACATGCCTACCATGGTTGGATACCTTAACCACTGGGCTACCGCAGAACTCCGACTACGTTCGGAAACGTGATTTTGCAAAAGTGTACAAACGAACATTTTTATAATAGTTAATGTCACTTAGATCAGAATACACGTATAATATGGTTTTAAGAATGCTATTATAAAAAAGTATTTAAATGCGATATTTTGGCAAAAAATGAACATAGAATTATTTATTTTCAAAATGTTCTCTTTTTATGAAAATTGTTTCTATAATAATATTTTGCCCATTTATAGCTCAGACCTTTGTACAGAGCTCGAACTAGGATGTTTGAAATGTATATCTTAGAAGTGGATTTATCCATATTTTAATACATCAAAATGAAAACATTTTAGGAAAACAACACCGATTAATTATTTTAATTGGTAGTAACTCTGAAAAAATTGAATTTTTCAATATAATCCTAGTTCAGGCTCTCTGGAGAAGTCTTAGCTATCAAAAGACAAAAAATTATAATAGAAGCATTTTTTTCATACAAGGAGAATGTTTTGAAAATAAATAATTCTATGTCCATTTTGTTCACAAAATATTCTATTTAAATAATTTTTCGTTGTAATAATATTCTTAAAACAATTTTATACGTGCATCTTAATCTAAGTGACACTAAGTATTAAAAAATTCGTTTGTAGGCTTTTGAAAAATCATGTTTCCAAACGTAGTCGGATTTCTTAATGGTAATGGGCTTCAATTTGAAACAACGTTAAGTGAAAGGACACACAGCATCACATGACTTAAAACTTTAATAATCACTCTTAATTAGTGTTTATTAACGTTGAAACTTATGCAAAAAGTATACTATCGCTGACTGCCCAAAGAAACCTAGCTCATCCAAAAAAGGTTTAATGCACTGGCGTAACTAATTTTAGGTGGGCCCTGTATCAAAATTCTTTTCAGGACCTTTCCGTGTAAAAGAAATTAAAGACTTGATATTGAAAGAATGCTATACATTATTGGGGCCTTTATAGCTTGGGGTCCCAGTATCATTGATTAGGCTGATATGGTGGTGGCTAGGCCCCTGGTTTAGAGCTGCAAAAGGGCCCTCCGAGAAGCAATCACCTCCACGTTCAGTCTTTGTTGAACAAATCTTGGTTTACATTTTTTTTTACAGGAGTACTCAGTCAATTTATATAATGCAAGTTGAAGGTAAATTAACGAGATACAAATGTAATTGCATAATACAAACATACAAAAAAAGCTAAAAGTAATAATAAAAGAAACCTAAAGAGAAAGAGTTTGAACCATGGCCAAGGAACGAGGATGACAACTGAAATGACTCTCTCCTAACTTTCTCATTACCCCAACCTAAGAGCCATGACAAATTTAACGTGCATGTCAGTTTCTCTAAACGTCAGGACTGAAGCGATATCGGTGCTCGAAACTGCGACTCTACACTGCAGGCCACTTGTTCAAGACGATGACACCAGTAGGTTACCGCGGTCGGATTTCACTGACTAAACTTCTACACCACACTGACGTGAAGAATTTAAGCTCTAGCATTTTTAATATTTATCAGTTTTGCTAAGCGACGGCTGTTTAGAAAGTCGCAGACAAAGCTTTGTTCCAAAGTTGATACAAAGTTAAATGAACTTGAATGGAAGAGACAAAAGTAGGGTCGAAAGTAGCATAGGTCATGCTGTAGACCAGCGTTTCTCAAACTGTGGGGCGCACCTCCTTGGGGGAGGGCGGGACAACTCTACGATGGGGCGCGAGCATATTGAAAAGTCGAAAACAAAAGATTATTTAGAAAAATTATTGATTTACTGAAAGTAAACACAATACATTCTGACAGTAAAAAATAAAATATACACATTTACTTTCATATATTACACTTAAAAATGTATCAGGGGCTACAGAATGTATTTTATAATTAATTTAACAATACTAAGTTAAGAACAAGTTTGATAATTACTAGAGACCCCATGGGCTTGTCATATATAAAATTATATAACAAAATTAACACTTATCTTCATAATTTGTACAGTTTATAATTAATTTTTAACTACCAATTAAAAGTTACGCTATTCGCTTCTCAATGCCAACCGTTTTCCACGCATGCGCGTGTATGTGATGTAGGGGGAATAAAGAAGCAAAAATAATGTCTGAAATTAGTAAATCCTTTGTATACATTGTCAAAATCCTCTTATTGCATTACAAAGCTTCCAGAATTATTTTTATGAGTGACAGTAAAGGTCGTACTTCGGAAAGACGTATATATGCGTCCGGAGGAATTAATGCTTTGGCTGAGCGAAAAGTTTATATACACCGGTGACACTTATGAGTTTAAAGTCGTATCGTAGTGTTAGCGCCAATGTATAGTATCATTGAATTCAATGCATTGTTACTGTATGAGGGGGCGCGATGAAAATTATAATAGAATATTGGGTCGTGAACATTGTAACTTTGAGAAGCAAGCTGTCTACTGCTGTAAACAGCCAGAAAACTGATCAGGCATTCCTACTCTACAGGTACACGAAGTTTATCGGTGATGAACATTTCAATTTTGAGTTAAATCAGTTGACGAGGATGACATTGAATACCCTGCTAAGAGTGAGGACTTTTTGAAGATCAGTTTTTTTTCTTTAGAGCAGAAGTCTTCAAACTTTTTCAACTCCTGGAGCCCCTAAAACTTGAAGGTGCTTTTGTGGAACTCCTAGAACTAGAAAGTATTTTTGTGGAACCTCATTCCATACGCATACTTCGGAGAATATATATCAAAATATTATTTAAAGTAGATCAACATGACATATATGCGCTTTATGTAAAGGCAATTGAAAAAATCATTGCATTTATTATTAAAAAGGTCCAAGCTAATTTTTTAATATAACTTACTCATTAATAATAGTAATTTGGGATTCAAATGTCACCTAAACATTCATTCTATTTAGTAACTGTGATTATATGCTGGTATTTTTTAAACACAAACTGTTTAAGCCTAGATCTATTGAGATTAAATGCAAATCGCATTACATATTCTGGGTTTAATTTGTTTTTATACTTTGTTTTTGTAGGCACTTATGTTGAGAAATACATTTAACTTACACACAATGTTCTAAATGGCATTAAAATGTTTACAGCTGTGTGAGAAATCCCGCGAAATTTGCATGAATTTGCAACCTAAAATTTAGAAGCAGTTCTTACTTAAATTTCGAGTTGAACATCAACTCTGTTGATATGTTGCCCCCTTTCCTTTATTATAGGCGTTTTCCACAACTGCAAAAAGGTGCATTTTCCATTAGAAAACTATTTAGTTTTGCAAGACATTGTGTTAACTAACTAATGAGTATAAAACGATCTCGTGGAACCCGAGATAGTAAACAAATACAATATATTCACACAATCTAGTTGGAAGTATATATATTAATATAAAATGCTCGCGCGCGTTTTAATTATCTTTTATTATATTGTAATAAAATTTAAACAATATAAAAAAAATTAAGTCAATTCCTACTTAGATCAACAAAGAAAATTTTTTATTTTAGCTACTTTTTATTAAATAGTTACAATTAAAATAAATATGTATATACATATGACAGAACACAAAATTAAGTAATTAATTTTAATTTATTATAATTAAAGTATCGTATTGATATCCAAAACAATTGTGTCTATAAAATTTAAGTTCAATTGAATGCTTTAAAACGTGAGAAAAAAAACCTTTTCGAGTTTTGACACTAGTCGCCTAAAGGGTTGCTATGTCGTCAAAAACGATGCCAACGTGGCTGTATTTGTAATTCTTTAAATAATTTGTTTTAATCAATTAATTTTTATTAATTATAATTAAATTATTGTATTGTAATCCAAAATAATCATGAATATAAAATTTCAGCTCAATTGAGCTCTTTAAAATGTATTTTATTAACGATTGAAAATTCCACCGAGATAGATAAATAAATAAAAAAATAAAAAATATACAGAGAGTGCGAGCTAATAGTAGGAATCGAAACGCCAAATTTGAATACGGTCTTATAAAAAAAAGCCATTGTTGCAATTAAAAAAAATCCTACGATCATAAAAAGGAAAAAAAAATCTGACAATTTTTCGTCTGCACAATTTTTCCTTTGTACTGAAATATTTTATGTAGTGTTTAAAAATTCTTCTTGTAACGAGGAAATTTTTATTAGTTAGCTTAGCTAAGTAATTACAGTAAAATATCTTTAACGTGAAAACGTTTAAGACGAAATGTCGGTTAATACGAAATAATCCAACGGTCTTAACTACACTGGTGTGCAAAAATTAAGGACGAAGTCGAAAAATTAGCATATCAGCTGAACGAAGAGGCAGAGCGGACAGAAAGACCAATAAGGAGATTAAGTAAGGTGATGTACGATAGCACATGCGCAAATATGCAGGTAGACGTAATGGGGGAGTGTCTGAGTAGAATAAAGCATGTTGTCGGTGTAAGATCAGTATTTCTGGCAAAGAGATTCAACGTCGTATAGCAGTTAAAATCACACCGAGTTGCTGCCTCAGCGAGAAATGGCAAATAATCAATCTGTTAGACGACATCTGGATGCTTTTACCCGAGGTCGAATCATTGGGAAGTTGGAGGAAGGCCGCAGTGTGACAAGTGTGGCTGCAGAGTTTGGAATTGCTCACAGCATCGTTTTACGACTTTGGAGACAATTTCAAACTACAGGAACAGCTATCAGGGGGTTCAGTAGTGGTCATCCACGAGGAACCACACCCGCATATGACCGGTACATTGTCTTACAAGCCAGAAGAAACAGGCGGCAGACAGCGGGAGAAATCGCTAGACACACGACACAGGCGACTAGACGACCGATATCGCGTTTTACCGTGGCCAGAAGACTGCACGGTGGTGGTCTGTTTGCACGACGCCCTGTACGGTGTGTACCTGTAACGCCTGCCCATCGGAGAAGGAGTTCTCTGTGGTGCCGGGAACACCGGAATTGGAGAGACAATGAATGGGGACGAGTACTCTTTACAGATGAGAGCAGATTCAGTTTGAGTAGCGATTCTCATCGCATACTCATGTGGAGAGAGCGGGGAAGCCGCAATAATCCCTCGAACATCATTGAAAAGGACAGGTATGGAGGTCGCGGTGTTCTCGTTTGGAGAGGCATCATGCTTGGTAGTCGTACATACCTTCACATCTTCGACGCAGGTTCAATCAACGGGACCCGTTATTGTAACGAGATTCTTCTTCCATATGTGCGTCTTTTTAGAGGCGCTATGGGTCTGCAGTTCCTTTTCATGGACGACAATGCACCATGTCATCGCACAGTAGCTGCCGAACAGCTCTTAGAGAGTGAGGATATTGAACGTATGGATTGGCCGGCACGATCTCCGGATCTCAATCCCATCGAGCATGTATGGGATTTTCTAGGCAGACGCTTGGCAGCTCGTACCTTACCACCAGTAACGATTCGGGAGCTTCGATTGGCGCTGCAAGACGAATGGTCAGCAATGCCTCAACAACTCATTGACACCCTCATTCTCAGCATGGGCAGACGCTGTGAAACCTGCCTAGCAGTCAGGGGAGATCATATCTCCTACTAAAGACTGGATGTTTCTTGCTGGACACCCATCACAGGGATGTTTCGGCCTTCAGTCGCATTGCGCTCCATGCTACTTTTTCAATCAAGCTTTTTTATATCTCTCTGATTTCTCTTTTAGTAAGTGTTGCTTACATTACACATGTCCTTACGTATTGGGGATCTTACGGTATTAAATGTGTTGATTTGGAAAGCTTTTGTACAAAGTTATATTGAAAAAACCGTCTCGTCCTTGATTTTTGCACACCAGTGTATGTGTATTTTCATATATCATTTATCTTAACACGAAATGAAAATGATAATGGGATGTACAGGCCTAGTTATGCCAGACAAAGACATTTTGGAGTTTTTTTATAAAGCTCAAAAAATATTGAGGTAGATTTCGACAACGAAAATGAAATGATAATGCAACTCCTGACCCCACGTTATCTGAAACGAGAAACATGGAAAGTATGCGCAGTTATTTAGATGCACTAAAAAGAAAAACAAATATATCTTTACTTTTATTTTGAAAGTTTATTTTTTCTATCTCCAATTTAAAATTATTTTAATAGAGGGCGCGGTATTGCAGAGGGAGCATGATCGTAACGTACTCATAACGTACATTTTCGAACCACGAGTTCGAACCTTGGTGCTACAGATGACACTCATGTAGAGGGGTCTAATACACATTAAATCTCTCGAAACTCAAACCTCGAGGTTTGGGGGATGTGAAAGTTTGGTGTGCGTGGGCTAGCATCTCAAATGTATCCTTGTCACTTGGCCATAGTTTAAAATTAAAATATCGAGTAGTTTTAAAATGAGACTTCAATAAAAAATTCAAATTCTTATCAATGGAAATAATTATTAAAGATAATGAACAAAAATTTTTTCATTATACAAAAAGTTTTCCATCATAGCTACTGATTCTTCAAAAAATTACCACATTACTTTAACCCTCTAACCGGATAGCACGGAAAATTCCGTCAGAGTAAAGATGCTTCGAAAATGCACTGCACGGATTTTTCTGCCTTCAAGTAACGTTTTCAAAAGCGGATTAGCCGCACTTTTCTGTGTGTGTGTGTGAAATCCTTTCCCCTTTTAAAGGTTTAACATCTTGAAAGATAATTGGGGACGGTGGAAGCAACACATCAGGACACTGATAGGAAGTTTTATGGCTTGCAGGAAACCCCGTGTTTTGACCCTGGGGCAATCGTAAAAATCGAGGGAAAATTTCTTTAGACCCGAGGAAGTGTTTATTTGTTACATCGTATTTTTAAAGTTTTGAAAGTCCCAACGCATAAGTAAAATAAAATTCCCTTTTGGTTTCATATTAATTTGAAACTGTAACAAGTTGCGGCGTGTCAGTGCAATCTGCTATTTTATATAGTTAGACAAATTATATCTTTTTTTTTAAGTATATTCTTTCGATTCATTTTTCTTATTTTAATCAAAGCTTTCAGTTTTTGAAACATGATTATTTTATTATAAGATACCGAAAAAATTAATAAAACACCAAACTCTTTAAAATTTGAAACCTTTTCAATTTTCCAACCACTAAAAATGAATAAATTTAAAGTTCATCAAATCATTTGAAACATTTTCTTACACTTTGATAAAAAATAATAACGAAAAAAAAAACTAATTAAGATTTATTAGTTTTTTAGATTTCAAAGCCCAAGTGTTCAGGGAAGTTTAAGTACTATGCCTAGTTATATATTGTTAAAATACACCAAATTATATTTAAATTTTAAGTGATTGAACTTCAGTTTACATCAAAGACAACATGAATGAAGATTTTCACACATTTTTTTTATAACATGAATGTTTGAATAAATGGTAATCAAAAATATACGGAAACATTTACAGTAGACATTTATGCATATAAATAAACATAAAAATCAATTTTAAATTCGAGCTATTCAAAGACAATCGAATTATTGTTCAAAAATATCTATTTATACAAAATACCTCTCAACATTTATCTTTTTTAAAGGCTAACTGAATAAGTAATTAAAATCTGGATATTTTTTGAAATCTCGACGTATTAAGCTAGAAATTTTATGTTAGAAATTCCATTTGAAATTTCGAAAAAAAAAAATGCATCGCGCAGTTAAAAATTATTTACCATAAGTTTTAGCAATTGTTTGAGTATAATAAAAATTTCAAATTTTATTATATAGCTTCTTTGGTATCTTTTAATATATTTCGAAGATTTCATACAATTCAGTTGAAAACTGTATGCTAAGAGCAAAAAAATATACTAAAAAATTGATGAACATATACAATTACAATAAATTCTTACATAGAAGCAAAACTGAGAAGCTAAAGCGTAGGAATGAAAAATTTTGAGTATATCTGAAGTAGTTTTCGAAATATTTATTTTAAAGTTCAGAAAATTTGTCTGCGTTATGTGTTATACTTAATATTAATTAAATGGTTAAAATAATATGTTAATATTAGTCATGTAATCGTTTGATGACACATTCATATACTAATAAAAATAATCATGGTCATTGATGCGAATGTCAAGAATTTTATGTAATTTTAAATTCAGACATTAAGATGTTGATGTAGAAAATATAAAACGACCATCTAAAATACATGAAAAATGCAGTGTGCTATAAAATGATCTTGACAAACAAAATCCTGCATTTTCACTTACTATGACAGAGCCGGCTTAGTCAGGGGCGATCTGGAAAAACAGAGAGAGAACCGCGGTTTTTTGATGAATGCCGCTCTAGCTTTTAAAGTTCCCAGGAAAAATTATATATATATAAATTACAAATGCAAAAATAAATCTTGTAATTTTCCATACATTTTTATAACAACGAATTGTGGAATTGGCTTCCAATACATTGTTGTGTTTGACAATATGTAAGGTAACCAACCCTACTTTAGATAGATTTGTACTACTTTTTCGTAACCGTATTCCTTTTAAAATTAATTCGTGCAGCCGAAATACACCTTTTGCACCCTTAAAAATTTATGTAAACTATAACGGTTAATTTTAATTTATGCAACTTTTGAAATGTTCATAATTAACCATTTCCGTCTAAACAGTTTACATGAAAAAAAAAGTTTGGACTCCCTCTTTCATTAGGGATTTATATAAGATTCTAACATTAAATTTATTTTTCACCGAATAGGATCGAGTGGTAGTGTATAGTGCTTCCACACCACAGGTCTGGGGTTCTATTAACGGGCTGCGCAAGGTCGACTCTGCCTTTCATCCCCGCTACATTGGGTCGATAAATGTGTACCAAGCTTGCTTCGGGTCTTAAACACTGAAGGTCTCTCTTCAGACAGACCACCAAATCGGGACATCTGTTCATGCACCTCAGCGTCCAATGGTCACGTGTATTATGATGGGCACAGTAGTTCCTGGCCCTCATGGATTGTTGTGCCACTGAGTTTGAGTCTTAAGTTTGAGGATTACCTCACTTTGGGGATACCCCTTAGATAAACATGTATTTCCATTCATTTGCAATTAAACATTTTTCTTTCAATTACGTTTATTTCAGAAGGAAGTTTGATTTTTCAAATGTATTTGCTTAATAACATGTATATTTGTGTATTATATTAAAAATTTGATCAATCCAAAATTACATGTTTTTAGCTCCTCTAAAAGCTTTTAGGATTTTACAACTGATCTTACAATCCATATACGTTTTATAGTAGTATATTTAAAAATGATAAAGACATTTTTACGATTGTGTGAGCTGTTATGCCTCGTTTATAAATATAAAAAATTGCATTCAGCTACAGTTTTTAAAATGTACAGAAATAAGTGGGGAAATAGGATACTTACATATTATGAATATTTTTGACTGCAGTAAGATATATTTATATTTCATATTTTTTACAATTTGAATAGAATAGAAGTTGTAAGCCATTTTGCGAATAGTTTGATATTGAGTATAAACCCATAGGCTGTTACATATTGTAAAGTGTTTTACTTTGATACCAGCACACATTGAAATAAAGCTCATTTGCAGTTATATGATCAGCTCCAATGATATTTAAATTTTCAAAAATAGTCTACACGTACGAAAACATTCTTTCACAACCGCACACCACATCTCATACTATATCTTCCCTACAGCAGGAAATATTTGTGTATACTGAAAAATTTAATACAGGATACATTTCCAAGTGTTAAATTTGTTTTTAAAATTTGGTATGATTACATTGTGGAACTGTCGGTTAACTTCACTGAACAAAATTGTTTTAAGTGTACTGTTTTGAAAGACAAAATTAATTAGGGAGAATTTTTCCCACAATAGAATTTGTAATGACTGAATTGTGTGAAAATGTAGTTACCGATGTGTGACATTTTTCCTTGTAATAAAAGAAACAGAAAGATAAGAAATTTAACTTGAGTAGAAAATGGTTAGAAGTACTGTCATGTGCATTTGAAGTATATCCCCCATTAAAATTAAAAATTATTGACTGAATGTGTGTTATGTCCATCACAAATGCCGATGTAGAAAAGATATTTTTATTTAATACAAGGAGTTCGAAAAGGAGAGCACTAGGAATGAAAATTTAGATTTTTTCCGAAAAATATTCAGTTAACATAAAAATATCATTTATATGATTTAAATTTAAATAAATTAAAAGTATTGAAATAATTTTTTATGTTATTCTAAATTAAAAATATAATTGAATAGAGAAAGATCTGTTTTATTTCATAAATATGCACCATTTATTGTCTTATAGTTTAAAAAAAACATAGGGCCTTTACTCTTTTTACCTCATAACTTTTTTTAAAAACAGGAAAGTGAGCGCGTTTTCTTACTCTCATATTCAAAAATGTTAATACAGGATGCTTTTTTCTGGTTCAAATAGCAATACCAAAATATTTTTTTTTTTAATTTTTAAAAAATGACAGAAAAATAAATTTTCTTTGAAGAAAATATGACTATTTTTCAACTTTTAACACGCCATTTATTTCATGTTTTTTTTACCCTGCGTTTTGTTTTAATTTTACTTTGACTGAATCTATGGGGAAAACGACAGCGTAGAACTACGGTTTTCATACAAGATTGCCCAAGGCAACTTAACAGCTAGCTGTAAACGATTGCTATCCTGGATCTCACTGAACAAAGACGCCGACTAAGTCATAAAATTGTCCCCTTTCGACCTCCCAAGTTTTAAAAGGGGGAAAGAATTGAAGTCTGTTGCATTTTTGAAGGGAATAGCAAAATAAGATTAAAACGCTTTCGGAATAACTTTTCAGGCGGAAGGTATCCACTTAGAGGGTTAATAGCAGTTATATAAAAAAATCTTGATTTGCTTACATAATCAACCGTTATAATTCCGTTTTTACTGCAGAAGCTTTAGATATTTGTCACGCTTTAGATGATACGGAGGAATTTAAATTTACTTGATTTGTCTGATAATTTTTTTGTTCTTTATGCACTTCAAAATTATTCGACCAAATCCCATAAGGTAGTTCATAGACTTGCTAACAAAATTTACATGCTATCTAACTATATTAATCAGTTGAATCTGCTTTGGATTCCGGGACATTCGAAAACTGTTTGGAATGAGCAGTCAGATAATCTCACTAGATCGGTCACGGAGTCCAATGTTTACACTTACTGGATTGCCTCGGAAGACATTCATAAAAATATATAGCAAAATATGATTCGAAAAATCAATGAAAATTTTTATTCAAGCAAATATTTTGAAAAATTGGTAGATATTCCAACCATTGATATCATTTCAAAGTGGACAATGAATCGAAGAAATCTTGATCATTTTACTAAATATTCGAGTGCTCATCACTCCAGGCCTTCTACATAAATTTAATTTACAGGATAATGCATTGTGTATTACACGTAATTGTATAAATGATTTGGATCACATATTAAACTGTAGCAGATACACAAGACATCGTTATAATCTGTGGCTTATTCTCCATATTGATCCACATTCCACTATCACGTTTAGAGATGTTTTGGAAAGAGCAATGAATAACAAATAAACTTTCAGAACCTTTTTAAAGGGAATGAAATTTTTTAGAGTATCTACTAAACTATTGGCTTTTTTTTAACTTTTTTTTTGAGGGATCATAGCATGTGTTGTTTTATATCCCCTTCAGCCTGTTCAATAATGAACAAAACATCCACATTGAAATAATTACAGAATATAATTCATTTCTTACTATTAAATTCAAAATATTCTAAAACAAAATTTTGGAATAAACTATTATAATTCATCATTATTAATATCCATATATTCTAATTATTATTTATTATAGATATTCTAATGTCTGATGAAAATGATCTCTGGCATATTAGAACTGAAGCTCAACATATTCATAGATATCTATAAAACTATTTAGAAATATAAAAAAATGGCATAGTCGAAAATAAACGTTGAATAATGAGAGAAAAAAAATCCTCCAAGTTCAATGACTTGGAGAAATATGATCAGAGCAGTAAAAGAATCATAAAAGTGGGAGCTGTAAAAGTTGTTTTAACTGCTTCTACAGTAACAGGAAAAGATATTTCCATATAAATAAATTAAAGGATAATCCAAGAAGCACATTATAATGGTCACGAACCTAGAGAACCCTTTAATTTCCAAAGTAGAAAAGAAAACTTAGAATTTCTCGAAATCACACATATCTCGAAGTCTTAAGGTAATCAGACTACTTTCGGAAACGTGATTTTAAAAATAGCGCATAAATGGATTCTTTTGATGATATTTAGTGTAACTTAGATTAGAATACATGTATAAAATTGTTTTAAGGAAATTGACAAAAAACAATGATTTAAATACAATATTTTGGCAAAAAATTAACTTAGAATAACCTTTTTTCAAAATGTTCTACTTTCATAAAAAATACTTCTATAATAATAATATTTTGCTTATATAAAGTAAAGACTTCTCCAGAGAATCTGAACTATGATTTTTGAAAAATTCAATTTATTTTCAGAGTTAAGTTAAAACGAATTGAAATACTTATAGGCGTTGTTTCCTTAAAATTTCCCCCCTTTGTTGTTGTAAAACATGTGGATAAACCCACTTCTAAGTTATACATTTCAAAAATTCTAGTTGAGCCTCTGCACAGAGGTCTGAGCTATATGCAGGCAAAATATTATAATAGAAGCATTTTTCACAAAAGAAGAATATTTTGAAAATTCGTCACTCTAGGTTCATTTTTTTGTCAAAATATTGTACTTAAATAATTTTTTATTGTAATAATTTTCTTAAAAAGCTTTATATGCATTTTCTAATTTAAGTGACACTAAGTATCATCCATTTATACGTTACCTTACTGCTGTTTTCGCCATAAACCACAAGAGGGGGAACTTAACGCAGAACACATTTTCGGACAGAAAAAATGCCTCACTTTATAAAAATTTTGGACATTATAACTTATACATTTCTTCATAATATAGTGTGTTTTTAAAATTTCAAAATATTTCATAAATAATTGGTTTTTTCTTTTAACATGTAAAAGGATAGCTCCTTTAGCATTACGGTATAGGAGAAAAATCAAACCCATTATCTAATAGAAAAAATATGTCAACTAGTAAAAAAAGGAATAGTATGATAAAGTGATTCTCTACAGATAGTGAAGCCGGAATATAATAATGTTTGAGCACTTTTATATCTGAAAATATATTCCGAATTTGGGTCCTATTCTTTAACATTAACCGAAAACAGCCTTAAGATTTCTAGAATAACGCCGTAATCCATGATGAAAGCAAATGAAATGTTTTTGGAGTGAATGTGTATAAACGTCACACTACAAAGTTACACAAGGGCAGTTGGGGTGATGGACTTCAGAATTCTGAACCATGGCCCACTGACGAGGACGACACATGAGCTGGCACCCTGCAGTTCGAACTCCACACCATTGGGAGGACTTGGAGCCTCGTTAGCTGTAACATTGTATCCTCCCATCTATATTGTTAGTAAAAGTAGCGTGAGTGAGTCAATATTAACGTCGCACTGTTCAGCTACACAAGGGCCTATGGCGGCGGATCTCGTAATTTTGAACCATGGTCAAGTGACGAGGACGACACCTGAGCCGACACCACCCTCTCCTAACTACTACACCACACCAATGGGAGGACGTTTCAACTCTCTAAGATATAGCTTGCATCGCTCCCCTACACGGTGGGCCTATAGTGGTACTGGGCTCGAATTCATGACACGTAATCCACGATCCGATTCCTTGACCACTAGGCTACCACGGCTACTAGTAAAAGTAGCACCGGAAGGAGAGAGGTTTTTTTATCATCTCTATAAAGCTGCACTATGGCTATTGGCGACGGAACCTATTAATTTTCAACCATGGTCAAGTGACGAGAACGACACTTGAGCTGACATCCCCAGAGGGATCGGTAGGACGTTTGAGCCTTGACAGATTTCACTCGCATCTGTAGGTCTTCAGCGGCACTAGGCTCGAACTCATGACACGCCAGTCGCGAATCCATGACCTTGAACTCTAGGCTACCACGGCCACTAGCACCGGAGCTAGAACCTTCGACAGAAACAATGGCCACCACGAGTTTGTGACCATAACTACCTGGCTACCGCGTCCTGAAATGCTTTGGAAGTACTGGCTGATGTTATGTTAATGTTTTGGGAAGCAAATTGCACGATCATTACTGTGCAGCATGGAGGAGGTTCAATGCTAGTATGAAATTGTCTGTCTACAAAAATATTAGGAAAATTCATTTTTATTTGTGATTGAAAGGTTGAGATAGCTTAAAATAGTAAGTGGCAAAATAGCAATAAAATCGCAGAGAACTTAAAGTGAAGTGGCCTGAAATAAATTTTAAGGCCGTGTTTCATGTTTCAACAAGATAATGATTAAGCGTATAGCTCAGTGCTTCTCAAACTTTCAATATTTGCGACCCAAAATTCAGTCATAATTTTCCTCGCCCCCTCCCATACAATAACAACGTATTAAATTCAATAATACTATATTTTGACGCTAAACTTGCAATTCGACTGTAACCTCTGAAATGGTACCAGCGTATATATACGTCTCGCTCAGCCAGTGAGTTAGTTGTCACGGACGTATATATACGTCCTTCCGAAATACGATGTTTTCTGTGAACTGCTATCCATAAAATTATTCCGAAGGCTTTGGAATGCAATAAAATTACCTTGATAGTGTTTGCGAAGAATTTAGTTATTTCAGAGGATTTGAGTATTTATTCCTTTACTGCCCCCAATAAACCACATACGCTTGTCTACGTGTTAACGGTGGTATTGGGGAGAGAATCGCGTAATTTTTAATCGGCATTGAAATACACTGCTGGACAATTGCTAAGGACGGATAACACTATCATCCAGAGCAACCACAAAATGAAAGGAAGCAAAATGTGGAAAATTAGATTAAGTGCGGGATATTAGTAGGAAGAAGTATGAGTATGCAAATTTTTTTTTCACGTCTGTTCATCACGTGATAGCGTACATAAGAGCTTTAAAGGTTTTGACGCGTGTGGACAGTTGTTGTTTCAAGTCAAAGTTTTACAGGAAAGATTTAATAGACGAACTTAAAAATTTTTGGCATGTCTTCCCGACATCACATAGATGATTTTATGCGTGGCCGAATTATTGGAAAGATCGAAGAAGGGCGAAAAATAACAGATGTTGCCAGGGAGTTCGACATCGCTCACAGCGTTGTTTCACGGCTGTGGAAGTCATTTAAAACTATTGGAATGTGTAGTGGACGGCGCGGGGAGGGTCGTGTTAAAAGTACGACGCCTGCAGAAGACAGATATATCGTCCTATCAGCAAAAAGAACAGGCGCACCACAGCTCAGCAGGTGGCAAATCAGTTTCTTGCTGCCTCAGGAAAGCAGATCTCCCGAAAAACTGTTGCCAGACGTTTGAGGGGAGGAGGACTATACGCACGCAGACCTGTTGTGTGTGTCCCATTGACCAGACAGCACCGGACTGCCCGTTTGCAATGGTGTCGTGAGCATCACAATTGGACTGAACAGGACTGGGCATGCGTACTATTCTCAGATGAGAGTAGGTTCAGTCTGTCATCGGATTGTAGACGCCAACTGATCCGGCGCGAGAGTGGTACTGCTTATCGTCCAGAAAATATCCAGGAAAGGACCGATATCCGACATGCAGTATCATGGTGTGGGCCGGCATCATGATCAATGGCCGCACACGCCTACATGTGGTTGCGAATGGGACTATGACGGGCCAACGATACATTGATGAAGTTCTACTTCCTCATGTTCGTCTTTTCCGTGGTGCTGTCGGTGATAAATTTGTTTTTATGGACGACAACGCAACATGTCATCGAGCACTCGCTGTTCAGGATTGTCTAGACAGCGAGGGTATTCAACGTCTCGTATGGCCAGCGCGTTCTCCAGATCTAAACCCCATTGAAAATGTGTGGGATGCTTTGGGGAGGCAAGTTGCTGGTCGAAACTATCCTCCGACAAACAAGAACACCCTCATCCGTGCACTCACAGAGGAATGGGATAAATTGCCTCAACAGCTGCTGGATAATGTTGTACAAAGTATGGTACGACGTGTGGAATGTTGCATCACACTCCACGGTGGACATATCCCGTACTGATACCTTTCTTTAAGATGCCTGCTGACTTTTAGATGCATTGTTCCATTTCTCCGTACGCAGATCAAATGAACATTTTTTTTCTTTCAGATGTTTCACAGCTTTTGTACTTTCCAGAACAATAAATATTCTTTATTCTAATGTCTGAACAGTGTGGCAACTATATTTTATCCTACTAGGCCTCATGTCTCGCTTAATGTTATGCTACATAGCAATTTGTGATCCGTCCTTAGCAATTGTCCAGCAGTGTAATTAATTATAAACCGGATAAATCATCAAGTGTTAATTTTTGCATATAATTTTACATATGAAGATCCCATGGGGTTACTGTTTATTGTCAAACGTTCTTAATTTAATATTGTTTAATTAATGAATAACATTGAGCAGACTGATATATTTATAAGTGTATTATATCAGTGTAAATGTGTTTTTTTATGTCAGAATATATTTTGTTTGTTTACTTTCAGAAAATTAATAATTTCTTTAAATAATCTCTTGTTTTCGACTTTTCAATATACTCGCGCCCCCCCTTGTAGGGTTATGACGCCCCCTAGGGGGCGCGCCCCACAGTTTGAGAAACACTGGTATAGCTAGAATCGTTAAATTATGATTGCTGCGGAATTGCAAAAAATGCAATTGCATATTCCACCTCAATCTCCCTGATCTCAATGTGATTGAAAATTTGCAATTTCGGGAAAACCTTCTAAAAAGCATAATATTAGGAGCAAGTAATACTTTATTGCATGAATAATCAGCACAAATGTTCACTAAGACAAGTCTATCTTTTGTCATCTCAATACAGCATTTTTTAAAGGTTGGTCTGACATAAAAGTTTTAATTTCTATTTTTTTAAAAAAAAGGCAAATTAAAACTTCGATTAAGCATCCTTAATTTTATGACTTAAAAATCTAACTCAAGCTTCAAAACTTTGTATGAAAAAATACCGATTCTTCCTTTATTTTTTTACATGTGTATTACATGTTCTATAAATGTTGAATGGATATTTTATGAGTATCATTTCATTTCTCTAAGAAAGAGTGAAGAGTATAGAAGGAATTTAAGTATACTTAATTTTAGGAATCACTGTATACGTTAATATGCTATACTTCTTGCCATTAAGAAGTAACTTGAAAATAGTGTTAATAATTTCGTAAGTATTTCAATTAATAGATCTTCAATGCTTTAAATTAAAAAAAACTAACCTTTTTGTAAAAAAAAAAAACTTAACTGGGCATATTTTATAAAATATAGTAGTTATATTAACTATAACTGGGCATATATTTTATATATACCATATAAATGTATGTTTGTAAAAATGACCTCGCTTCCCTCCAATACCGTTTAACCGATCACCATGAAAATTCTCATGTGTATGCATTTTTTTTGTGGAGAAGGATTTTGTGCTATCCTCTTTGTTGCAGTTCCCCACCAGGTGGCGCTACATCATATCAACTTTTGCACCGTTCAAGCAATCGCCAAGTTGCCAACCGGGTCTCCAAAAAGGAGATGCCAATTTGGCTTTATTGACAACATTTCGCTATGTTTCATTGAATCGCCATTATAATGCAAGGAACGGCGTTGCTCTTGAATATTACAATTTTAACATAAATACAATAGAAAGTAAAATTAACGTATTACACATTCAGATGTAAATTATTTACATTATTTTTAAGCGTTCATTACACAAAATTTGTAACAACGTGTTATTTTTGCTGTACAGAGATCAGTTTAAACAGGTGTTTTCAAAAATCGACCCACAAGGGAGTTATGGGTGCGTTATAAATAAAAATTCTTTTTCTCAGCTATTAGATCTGCAGACTTAAAATTTAACAAATATGGGCTTTTTGCTCAGCTTAGATATGCAGAAACCTTTTTTAATTTGTAATTCACGTAAATTTCATTAAAAACTTCTTTATCCTTCAATCTGTATTGTTTAATTTTTCAATTCCTCCGTGCAAAGAACGGGTATACTAGCTAGAAAAAATTTTTTTAAAAAAAGTACAGTAGCCATTTTAACTGGCCGTTTCGACAAATTCTTAACTAGATCATGATATTAGAAGTTAAATAAAAAGAACCAAGATGTGTATCATATTAAAATAATATTGATAAGAACTACCTAAACGCGATGTTCATATAAAACACATCTGCGTAACAAAACTACCACAACTGAAGGTTAAACCACATATTTAAAGATAACAATAATACTTGAGTCTAGAGACAATGATTGATTGATTGAATATTAACGTCACACTGTTCAGCTGCACGAGGGCTTTTGGCGACGGACCACGTAATTTTGAACCATGGTCAAGTGACGTGGACGACACCTGAGCTGCAACTCCCTCTCCTAACTACCACACCAACGGGAGGATTTTTCAGCTCTCGACAGATTTAACGTGCACCGCTTCCCTACACGGCGGGTCTTTAGTGGTACTGGGCTCGAGCTCGTGACAAGGCAAACCACGATCCGATACCTATACCACTCGGCTACCGCGGCGGAGTCTAGAGATAAAAGAGTAGTGACAATATGACGAGACAGTCATTCATTTATTTAACAAAGGGACAGAATAAATTAAGAAATAAAGAGAAAGCTTACTGCCATCTATATTATCTTCATATGCTCATTTCATATTTAGTTACAAATAAATTTTTAATTAATGTTATTTTAAAGTTTTATAAGTCATAGATGGATAAAATGGTTAAAAACGAAAGAAAATCTCAGAGGTTGATATCTAATTAGATATCAGTCGGTTACTCACCAAAGTCCTATTGGGCACGATTTTCAAATCACGCCAAATAAGTCTTTGGCGGCTTCTAGTTTTCTAACCAACATGGACGTTTTTCTCTAAAAACATGGGATGCAAATAAAATCAGTGGCTGACACTTTATGAAGAACGCAAGAATGAGCGAGGGAGTGAATATTAACGTCGCACTGTTCAGCTACACGAGGCCTTTTGGCGACGAACCACGTAATTTTGAACTATGGTCTAGTGACGAGGATTACACCTGAGCTGGCTCCTAACTACCATACTACACCAACGAAGGTCGTTTGAGCTCTCGACAGATTTAACGTGCATCGCTTCCCTATCCGGGGCCCCGGCGGGTATTTAGTGATACTGGGGTCGAACTTGTAACAAGCCAGCCACGATCTGATACCTTGACCAGCTGGCTACCGTGGCCACTACATACGCAAGAAAAAAAGGTTAAAAAGATGAGGCAGCAAGAAATAATCTTAAATTAAAACTAAAAAGTATGCCAGGAAAAAAATAGAATGAGGAACTTATATGTTCGAAAAGAAAAAGAAATTTAAAAAATAAGGCTTACGGTAAAAAACAAAACCTTGACAAATTTAAGGTCGGAAGACGAAATAACTATTAAGAAAAAAAAAGCGACGATTATTATTAAAATTGCTAAACAGTTTAACAAACGGGAAATGAAAGATTTTGCCATTTGCTCTGAGTAAAAAAGAATGAGGGTTGAAATTTTTTGCACCTTAAGATCTGGATAAAACATTCAGTCGTCTAATTTTTAACTTTTATAGAAATAATTTTCTTAAGTAGTCAATATTTGTCAAATACAGCGAAATTTTAATAATGAAACAAAAGAATCAATAAATCTACACCTTTAGAAGACAAACCAGATCAATTATTAGAAAGTGGATGTAAACTTTTGTTCCATTACATTTAAAAACAGATCCTGTATATTTTTAAAATTATTCTGTGTGGTACTCACCTTTTGCCATCTTCATAAGTTATCTGAAGTGTTCAAAAAATAACGATACGGAGCCCACAACGAACACGAACTGATAATACACAGCGTCCAAAATGGAAATGCTTAAAGTTATAATAAAAAATCGATTTAAAATCGTTAGAAATCGATAGGATTTACCGCAAAATAAAAGTAAACCAATAAAAATCAACGGTCATATGTGTAATCACTATGACAACCACTGTTGAATAATCTATGTTTTGAGGAAAAATTAATGGTATCAAACGATAAAAACTAAGATAGCCATATTGTAATATTATCGCCTTATTTTGGCGAAAATTAACAGTTAAAGAAAAATTCCTATCAAATTCAAATTAGTACCAACAGGTAAATAAGTTGAGAATATATAAAGTATAATATGTTGTTTATTTTAAAAGAGTAATTTTAATTATTTATTTAAACTCTTGGTTGAATTACTGAAGCAATTGAAAGAGGGTAATCTAAAAATGAGGTTGGTAATCGCCAAAATAATTTTGTACTTCATTCTAAGAAAAAAAATAGATCCGTAATTAGAGTTCTATAATCAAATTTCGGAACAGCGAATTAAAGTTTAAGATAACATAGTGCGTTTTATACAAAAATCTTTGATTTTATCATTTTTACAATTTTCTTACTTGTAACTGATGTATATGGATTACGTAAATTAATTTGGTGCTCAAAATACTGCAAAAAAGACTAACTTTTTAATTCTTATAGAAATTTTTTAAAATGAAGACTTTAAAACGCTACTCCTCTTACAATATTTGACTTACATACGTCAACCTATGCTTAACTAAAGTTGGAATGGGTTTTCTGCTAGCATGATTGCTATTCGTAAGACATTTTCTTTCTGAATGCTTAATAAAAATTCTAAATTCAATTATTTTTTTAAAAAAATAAGTATTGCTTTGATTCAAAAATGCATGCCAATTTTTGTTACTTGTACTAATAGAAATAGGTAAAAAAACTTCAAGGCATTTAGCACAACAGAAAAAAAACCTTAGCATTTTAAATTAAAATAAATTAGTTATTTTTTTCTGAGATAAATCCATTTAAAATTTTTATTTCCCATTGAAAGGTGAATAAAAACGAACATTAAATTTATTAGAACTCTGAATTTTTCTTACTTAGAGCTTTAAAATTTTGTGAAATTATAGAAAATTACATGAAAATAATTTAGGCTAAAAAATTTGAAGTTTTGACCGATTTTTGTCAATTGAATTTCACTATGTCCCCTTAAAAATTTAACCTAGTAGCGAGACAAAGTTCAAAACCATCGTGTGATTTAGACAATACTATAAACAAATTAAATCCACAATTTTAACTATACTTAATTATTTTTTATATATATTGTTAAGATCAATAAATGTAGCTCGTAAATTGATTCGAGGGAAAATTTCAATGCTTTACTACAGTGATTCTCAAACTTTCAATATTTGCGACCAAATTTTCAATCATAGTTTCCATGACGCCCCTTTTGACACAACAATGTATTGAATTTAATACTAACATACATGAACGCTAGAGCTACAATACGACTTTAATTATAAACTCTATAAATTATCATGGTAAGTATTAAGTTTTACATATAATTTGTACAAGCCCATGGAAATGGGCACTAGTATTTATTAACTTTTTTCCAACTTAGAATTGTTAAATTAATTATCAAATATATTGTGCAGTACTGATGCACGTATAAGTATATTATATCATTGTAAAAAAATGTGCACTTTTTATTATCTCGGAATGCATTTTTCTTAAAAAATTTCTTTTAGTAAATTAATAATTTAAAAAAATATTTTTGAATTTTCGTTGCGTTTGCGCCCTCTGGTAGGATTATCACGCCCCCTAAGGGATCACGCCCCAAAGTTTGAGAAACGCTGCTTTACTATAAAATTAAGTTAATAGTTTCTGTAGTATACGTTTAGTGAACGTAGTTAATATTTAAAGGGGCTGATTACGTTTGGAACCGTGATTTTGTGTCCATCGTACAGAAAATAAATTTTTTAATATTTATTGTCACTTCAATTAGTATACATATAAAATAATTTTCTATGTATTTCTAATTCTTGAAAGAATAAATTTAATTGGGCATTTAAAAAAAAACTAAGAAAGTGACATTTTCAAAGCATTTTCCTTTTAAGACTTGCTTCTATAATAATATTTTGCCGATAAATAACTAATACTTCAATACAGGGGTTAAAACGATATTTTTAGTATATATAATTGAAAATAGGATATTTTTGTCAAAACTTTATTATATTAGAGCTTTATTTAACTCGCAGCCCACGGGCCGCATGTGGCTGACAACGAACATTTTTGCGGCCTGGGCAATAAATCCCCCCCCCTCAGGATAATGCATTGTAAAATTTTTAAAAAATTCTTCCGTAATTGGAAACATAGCAGCAGAAAAGAGATGCCAAGTGTGATGTAAACAATTTGCTTTTGTTCTTTTATGTATGTTAATTATGTATTATTCGAAATAAACCTACGTTTCTATGAATATTGATTTCTTTTGCGGCCCGCCTAAAGTTTAAACCTTGCTTGTTTGGCTGGAGTTAACTTTTGAGTTTGACACCCCTGTATTAGAGTAACAAAATTTTAACGAAAAAAACCCTTTATTATTTCAACTGATTGTTGTCTAAGCCACCTGATCGGTATTAAGATCAGATCAAGGTCCACGAAGTTCATCGCGGCTTTGAGCTAGATTTTTACGCCTGTCGTTAGGCTTAGCTTTGAGCACCATGCCGGTGACAGTACGAATTTGCTCGTCTTTATTCCATTTCCATCCAATACTCTGGAGGTGGTCCGGGGTCTCCCACCTCTCTTCATCTTCCGCATACCTCACGATAGGATTTGCGGCTCGACGGCTATTTAGAGTACCCCCCCCTATATACATTTAAAAATATCCATGCCTTTTCTGGGTTTCGAACCCAGGTCCTACGGCACCGTAGTCAGCGTCACTAACCACTATATCAGATGGGCGGTTTTCAAATGATGTAACTTTGAAAATATTTCGATTTTTTCAAAATTTCTACTTCAGACCCGGTGTAGAAGTTCAAACTATATATAAACCATTTTCTTTGAA
Organism: Trichonephila clavipes; assembly: GCA_019973935.1. NCBI lineage: Eukaryota > Metazoa > Arthropoda > Arachnida > Araneae > Nephilidae > Trichonephila > Trichonephila clavipes. Next base: position 36,431 of record BMAU01015240.1, on the reverse strand, counting down.
AGTGATGCAAATCCGTTATTGACAAAAAGTTAGTTAGTGATAACATTGAAGGCAATATGCTATGAACTTTTAATCTGTAAACAGTTCCCAAAAAATCCTTCAAAATTTTCCTCATTTTGTGAATATAAATTTACATAATTAACGGATTTACAAATATAGTTACTTTGAAAGTGGTGTAAGTCCATTTTCCACACACCAAATCACGGAACACATCCGAAAAATTCAAGAATATGCTTACATGACATGCTTATGGAACTGGTTTGTTATCCGGTGTAATGGCACCAAACAGTGCTTCTTGTTATTGGAATGGAATCCAATATGGCGGCGTAGCGGTAATTTAATGATACACAATAATTTTAAAGAATTGCTAAGAAATACATTTAAAGTATTTCAAATAAGGAAGAGAATTTCATAGGAAGAGTTTGAGAATAACCTAGATCAATCAATAAATAATGAATACCAATATAATATAATAAAAAGTAACATGTACTAATCATAGTATTATACGCAGCATATAATAATCTTATATTATTTTATCATAATTATATATAATATTCATATAGTACGATTTAATAACAGTTATTAATCATATGATACATATGATTAATAATAATCATATGATACAATTTAATATTAATTATAAAAAAAAGAGTAATCCTGGTATTGTAAGAAAATACAAATAATGCATAAGATTACTCGTATTACATAATTATAAATAACAACTTAAATATAAATAACATAAGAATAGCTATAAATAAACAACAAAAATAGTTATCAATAAATTATATAATTATAAATAAATAACAATTATAAATAAATAGTAATAGTAATTAAAAATAAATAACGATATAAATAAAAAAAACGATATAAATAAATATTAATTAAAAATAAATAACGAAATATATGTAATAATATTTATAAATAAATATTAATAGAAACCATTATTATAAATAAAGAATACTATATGATTATCACACATAGTAATAATTGCATTTTTGTATTACATTATGAATAAAATTACATAATATATGTTAATATTAATTAAGAATATCAATTACAAAGCACTGAAAGCTTTCAATATAAAACTTGCACTGCAAGTTCGTCCAATGAATTTTATTGAAGAACGTAAAAAAAAGCATTTTTAATACGGAAAATAAACGATTTATAGCGATAATAAAAGCACACAACACTTATTCTTTTAAGAAAAAAATATTCTAGTACTCACTCATTTTAGAAATATCCATATTTGAAAATAGCACAAAATGAAACAGAAGACGCAAACAGCAATTATACTGAAAATGGCTAAATTTTTAAATGAATCAATTAAAATCGTCTGAAATTAATAGGGTTACCGCGGAAAAAACCCAATAAAAGTTATTTCTCATATACGTTATCCCCATGGCAACCACATCGACAGACAATAAAAATATCAAGGTAAACATATTGTAATGTTATCGCCCATCTTGGCGAATATAAACAAATTGGCGCTATAACTCCGGTTATCAAACTCGCACCAACATTTCATGAAAAAGATTTGGTTTGATTCAATTGCAATCGTGTATTTAATATTCATCAATGCATTTTTTTCATATTTTGTTGACTTTGAAAGTAACGTAAGCCCATTAGAGATCATCACAAGTATGAGTTTATTTTAACTAATACTTTAGAAACGATTATTTTATAAAATCAAATCAATTTAATACTTGAAAAACTTAAAATGAGTATTAAGATATACGAATATTTGGCAAACAATTCAATATATTACAATCCTTAAATACCTCCTTAAAAATGGACTAGCACCACTTTCAATGAAAATGTCTCATACACAGGAAAAACATTACCTTTAAATAATATTTGCTTGTTATAATATTCCTAAAACAATTTTATATGCATGTTCTAATTCAACCGATACTAAATATATATAAAAAAATATTATTTATTTATACGCATTTTCAAAATCATGGTTGCACAAATGTAGTCTGTTACTCAAAATTCTCTTAAATATCACAGAAATATGGGTGCTCTAATGAGCTATAATATTCAAAATCTAATTAAGTATTTTTATTTTAAAAATATTCATTGAAATTTTTAAAGAAGTACATATATATATTCAATCATATATGTTATTCTTTCAAAAAAAAGTCTAAGATTTCATTTACCTTTTCTCAAATGTTTGCCCTTTTGAAGATGCCAGTTCAAAGCGCAGTCATTGTTTAAGTGATGAAGAGTCCGATTGTTCGGAACAGTGCAGTGTTTAAACTACCCAGAGAGTTAATAGTGACTTCACAATCAGATGGATGAAGGCGATACCTTAATACATACCTTACTCACTAAACGGGCAGAAAGTCACTTGACAACTACAGTCTTTTTATAAATAACGCACAGCTCCCTTTTTTTCATTACATTGATACATGATACTATCGGGTGTTTTTTTGAGAGGTATAGAACTTTAAATTGCAATAAAACAACGATGTATTATTCGATTGACATGAATTTTTTTTATTCGAAACATAATCTTGTGGCATTACATTTTAAATATGACTTCTGGCATAGGACTGCCATGGCTGGCTCGAATGTAGTCCAATCTGGACGTCCAATTTTCGATGGCTTTTTCCAACATTTGTGGCCGTATATCGGCAATAACACGGCAAATGTTGTCTTCCGAATGGTCAAGCATTTGTGGCTTATCCGCATAGACCAATGACTTTACATAGACCCACAAAAAATAGTCTAGCGGTGTTAAATCACAAGATCTTGGAGGCCAATTCACAGGTCCGAAACGGGAAATTAGGCGGTCACCAAACGTGTCTTTCAATGAATCAATTGTGGCACGAGCTGTGTGACATGTTGCGCCGTCTTGTTGGAACCACAGCTCCTGGACATCATGATTGTTCAATTCAGGAATGAAAAAGTTAGTAATCATGGCTCTATACCGATCACCATTGACTGTAACGTTGTGGCCTTCATCGTTTTTGAAGAAGGATTCCACCAGCCCATAAAGCGCACCAAACAGTCAGTTTTTCTGAATGTAACGGTGTTTCGACATACACTTGTGGATTAGCTTCACTCCAAATGCAGCAGTTTTGTTTGTTGACGTAGCCATTCAACCAGAAGTGCGATTCATCGCTAAACACAATTCGCTTATGAAAATCGGGAACAACGGCAATCTCGTTTTGGGCCCATTCGACGAATCTACGCCTTGCTTGATGATCGTTTTGATGAATTGCCAAGCCAAACTGAGAATAAATCACTTGACAGCTGTTAAATCGGTCGCCATCTTGTAAAGTAATACCAACTTAAACTTCTATACCTGAAAAAAAAACACTCTTTAGAATATCTATTGTTATCGGACGAAGTCATGATATTTTAATCAGGCTCTAAAATTTTTAAAACTTTTTCGCAAGGACAAAGGAGAATTTTCTGCGGACCCATCCCTCTTATCCTTAAAAAATTAACTTTGGGTTAAAATTCTATCAGTTCATTTTAATTTTATTAATATTTCGAATAACTTTTTGTTACTGGTTAGTTCGTTTGAAATAATATCGTTGAAGATTTTTGTGAGAGATAGAAGGACCGCAGTAGCCGAGTGGTCAAAGTAGCGAACTCGTGGCTGGCGTGTCATGAGTTCGAGCCTAGTACCGTTGAAGACCCGTCGTGTAAAGGGGCGATGCATGTTAAATTTGTCGGGGCTCAAACGTTGGTTTGATGTGGAAGTTAGGAGGGGGAGGGGGTCATCTCGCCCGAGATGAAGTCTCTGATAGGGTTGACGTTGACTGCCTTGGTGTGAATGCGGCTTTAAGAATCCGGAATCATGGAAGGGATGCCATTTTATTCATGAACTGATGATTTACTAAGATCCGTCGTGCAGCAGGGTAGATGCACCTTATTTCTATCGAGGCTCAAAGTTCTCACGTGGGTATTGAGGGGACACTTGGAGAATGGCGAGGGATCTCAGATGTTGTCTTCCTCACTTCAAAATTAGAAGGTCCGTCACCAATAGACCCAATGTAGCTTCAAAGTGTAATGTTCGTAAATAATCAGCCAATCAACCAGAGATTTGACAACACCTACGTGAGGAGTTTGAGCCACGGCATAGTTAACGAGCATCAACCCATCTAATAGGCGGGTTTTCAGTAGCATCAGCACTTGAACAAATGATTCAAAAACACTAGCCTCAAATTCGGGATCATCACCACTTGGCTACCATGGCTTCTCAATTTACTGAGATTGAATCGATGATTTTTTCTCAGTTACAGTTAACCATAAAAAATCCTACATATATAAAAAAAATTGAAAAAAAAATTAATTAGACACATCCTATTTTAGATATGAATAGAAGTTTTTACGTATGAACAAAACACGCTTTGTTCTTTTATATGGTTACAATAGCCATGTGACAATGGTCGTGAATTCATGACCAGCGGGGTTTCTGCCGTAGATTTTTATTTTAGGTTTGTTTTAACCCACTTTTGCTGATCAGAACACGCTTTCATTCTAATTGTATATATCAGTATGTTCTAATTATTGGCCATTAGAAACATTCTATAATATAAAATAGTTCTCAAAATGTTTTTTATCAACACACCTCAAAGTTATGAAATTTAATGCTCATTCACACCTACAGTGGCCACGGTAGCCGAATGGTCATGAACTCATGGCCGGTGTTGTTGAATGACAGGTTCGAGTCCTAGTGGCACTGAAGACCCACCATGGGGAGAAGCTAATGCATATTATATTTAACTATGCTTCAAGTCCTTCCATTGTCGTTGAGAGGAAGTTTGTATGGGAGGGCGCAGATTATATATTTTCTTCATTATTTGACCGTGGTTCACCCGTTGGTGTGGTGTGGTAGTTTGGAGAGGGGGGATGCCAGATCAGGTGTCGTCCCCGTCACTTGGCCATGGTTCAAAATTACGTGGTCCGTCGCCAAAAGCCCTCGTGTTGCTGAAAAGTGTGACGTAAATATTCACTCACTCACTTGACCGTGGTTCAAATGTATGAGGTCCGTCACCGAGAGACAGTTTTGTTGCGTTAGAAAGCGCCGTAAATTATAGAATTACATCGAAACAATTATCGAACAATGAAGATATAGCCAGAGACCTTTGTATCCTATTGCAAAGGTTTCTGATCGGTTAAGTGCTCGCTGTTCTCTTTTTGTTGTTTTTGTTTTAAAGAGCCTTTAATTAGATGCGATAGTGAGTAAGAAACCAGTAGACCCAAAATAAGATCTCCAATAAAAAAAAAGTTTTTTGAATTTCTTTTTATGTCCACAAAATTTATATCTTCGAATAATTATAACTGAAAATAAGCAGTCGATACAGGTAGTTCGTTGACATCACACCTGGAGGAGACATGAGAGCTTTTGGCACTGGCGTAGCTGAACTTGAGTGGGCACTTTATCTAAATTTCTTGGGGGTCTTTTTTCGGGGCCCCTTAATATTTTCCGACTTTTGTCTTGCATATTTTAGGGTCCCTCAAGCTTGGGGCTCCCGTATTATTGATACTGCTGATGCGGTGGTAGCTACGCCCCTGGCTGCTGGGAATGGATCTCTTAACCGTCACAATTAACGAAGATTTTATTTTAACTGAGACCATCTCTAAACTTCTACAGAGCTCATCAACGAACGTGGTCAAGACATTTAATTCGCATCATTCGTGCTACACGTTGTGAATGTTTACAGTATATGCTTAAGACTCGAACTTATGACACCACAGAAAAAACGCTGGCCTGTGCCTCGCCATTAACACCACTCTGCAAGTCCCAAGATTTATCCTTAAGGCATCCGACTACGTTCGAAACCGTGATTTTGCAAAAGCGTATAAATTGATAATATTTAGGATATTTAATGTCACTTAGATTAGAAAATGTATATAAAATTGTTTTAAGAATAGTATTACAATAAAAAATTATTTAAGTACAATATTTTGACAAAAAACGCACATAGAATGATGAATTTTCAGAAAATCCCCCTTTTGTGAAAAATACTTCTATTATAACAATATTATGCCTGTATATAGCTCAGACCTCTGAACAGAGGCTCAACTAGAATTTTTTTGAAATATATAACTTAGAAGTGGGTTTATCCATGTTTTACGACAACAGATGGGAAAAATTTTAAGAAAAAAAACGCCGATAATTATTTCAATGGATTGTAACTCTGAAAATAATGTGAATTTTTCAAAAATCATAGTTGACCCTCTGTATAGAGATCTAAGCTATATACAGGCAAAATATTATTATAATAGAAGCATTTTTCACAAAAGGAGAACATTTTGAAAAAAGGTTATTCTAAGTTAATTTTTTGCCGAAATATTGTATTTAAATAATTTTCTTTGTCAAAATGTCCTTAAAACAGTTTTATACATGTATTCTAATCAAAGTGACACTAAATATTATGAAAATTATCCATTTATATGCCTTTTTAAAATTCATGGTTCCGAACGTAGTTGGATACCTTAAGGCTGTTTCCGAAAAAGAAAAAAAAAGACTAGAAAAGATGCGCCTTGTGATAAAAATTATGTTCATATTCTTTTTATCTCCTTACCTTGGTTGTCAGTTACATTGTATAAATAAATAGAGTAACAGATGATTTTTTATTAACTAAAATACGTTTACCGTCAACCGTTGTGTTAATACGGGAATTTATATATATATAGCTGAATAATACTAATTTCCTATTTGTAAGATGCGAATGGCTAGAAAATGAGTTAAAATTCAATTAATTAGTTTCGTAAAAATTAATTTTTGAATCCATCTGCTTGAAAAAGTATTTCATATGCTACTCGAAATTAATCATTTATCCTTGATCTCTTTTTATTTTATTTACCAAACACACCTCTTTTTCAAAATATTAGAGTAGCTCTAAGGTAACGTGTATACCAGTTATGAAAAAGCTTAAAAGCAAACTTCGATTTTGGCATATAATGCCAAAAATTCATTTAACATACTAGTTCAGGAGGTAATATGTAAAATATATTTTACTCTAAGAAAAAAAAACTAATTTGATTCAAACAGAAAGGGTTGGGGTACAGTAATTATTACATATTAATACTAAATCTAAACAAGGTATATTGAAATTGGGTGCTTTTTTTAAATGTTTTAAATTCAGATCCTACTTAAACATTACTCAAACGTAACCTCAAGTAAATCAAAACGCATTTATTAATATATGCTTACTTTGTTTATTAAATGAAATATTTAATATCAATATTTTGGATTTTAGCGCAGAATGATCAATAGAATGATACTTGGGATGATTTTGAATTTCGTTTCTTAAACATTAAATTATTTGTAGTAGAATACTTGGGTAAATTATCCACATAATTTTCTTAACTGTACGGAAAGGGCTCTATCATGACGAATTAATTATTTTTGGAAAAAAAACCCAGTACTTATGTAATACAGATAATCACTTTAAAAAAATCACAGGCACGCAACACACAGCATATTTTATATATCTTAATTTTTGAAACATCATTTTTTTATATTTAGGTTTTAAAAAGATTTGTAACGAAACTAGATGGCAGCATGTTCTTTGAAAATAGAGGAAAAGTCACACACAAATACGCATTACTGTTAACATAAATTAATAACTTAATTTGCTTCTTTTGATGAAGGATATTGGATCAAACCTGAAAAGAAGAAATAATAGTAGCTATTTGTCAACTTTTTTTCAATGTTAGTCTTAGAAAGTATGTAAAGAAGGAAAAATTTGATGAATCGAATACTTAAGAAAAATTCTTTTTGATGTAGCGGCATCTAGTGTCAGAAAACAAAAGCTATTTTTCAAATTTTATTATTAGCACTCATCGAAATATGTTTTTCCTTTTAATAAAATGTGGAAGTTTCTCATTCTTCTTCGAATTGCTAGAGTTAAGTGTTCAACTGTTACACACCTACGTTTATATATCAGTATTATACATTTTTATAGTTCACTTTAAGAGGAAATTCAACAAAATATAAAAAATTTGCTGAATTTTTAAATATACTAGGCTGTATGTTAATGTATATAAATTTTATTCGACTTTAAATTAATGAATACAAAAATTCAATTTCTAACTGAAATACTTATTAAAAGACGGTGGATTTTATAAAATTAAAATAAACTAAGGAAACTGCATGTGTCAATGAATATTTCATGATTATAATACTTAAAGATACATTTCAAAATTATTAGAGAATGAAAAATCAAAATCAATTTATAATTCAGTAAAGCAAATAATTTTTTTAAAAAATATGTACACACATTTGTAAGTATCATGTTTAGGGAAGTTATTGTATTATTTTTCATGATATGTTTAGAAATAGACATACTAGCAATACAATTTCCAGTTTTTTAGAGAGTTAATTAAGAATTTCCAGAAATAACCTTATTTAAATAGTTTTTTGTTATTTAGCATATAGAAAAAAATATTAAATTTATTATTATTAAAGAAAAATTCCTGATAAGAGTAAATTTTTTGTGCAGTATTTGATTGTAAATTTTTATTTGCATGAGAAACAGAGAAAGAGGGGCAGAGAGTTAGAACTTATTTATTTATTTATTTTAAAATTTTATTTGCTTTGATTCAGTTTTTATGTAATACCTATTGAAGGATGAATTCTTTGATTGGAGTAAATTCGAAAATATGTGTAATTTAAGGTATCCGACTACTTGCGAAAACTTTTTTTTAAATGGAGATATGGGGTCCTTATATCTCCTTATCCTTATATCCTTAGGGTGTAATCCATAGATCCATGTATTTAACACGTGAGCAGGAAAATTGGCATTTCTCCCTGTTTGCTCGTAACCTGAAATCCATCAAGCGCTTAAATACGGCCTCTAAGTCCCCTAGATGCTGTTCGAATGTAGGGGACATAATCATAATATCATCTAAGTAGGCAAGTACAGGTAACCCTCTTCGGAAAATATCCATTAATCTCTGAAAAGTTGCGGGTGCATTCTTAAGTCCATAGGGCATCCTTTTGAACGGGTAGGCTCCAAATGAACAAACAAAAGCGTTTTTGACCATATCAGCAGGATTAACATTCACCAGACTTTAAGTCAATTGTGGAAATGTATGCAGTATGTTTTGCCTCCTGCAGTAAATCATCCATTCGTGGAAGTGGGTAGGTATCAGGGACCGTGACTTCATCCAATTTCCGGTAGTCGATACACAGGCGAAACTGGTTGTTTGGCTTTGGGATCAGTACAACTGGAGCTATAAGGAGATTCACATTCTTCAATTATATCTTTTTCAAGGTCCTCAATTTCCTTCCTCAATATTTCCTTCTTTACAGGAGACATTCTGTATGGGGGTACAGAGATAGGAGGACTATTTCCAATGTTAATGCGGTGCTCCAAGATATTTGTTGCTTCTCCCCCTGGTTCGAAGACATTTTGGAAGGATTCCAACAGGAGGTTAAGTTTCTCCTCCTGGGCGCACACACACACACACACAGATGTTAAACTTTCACCTTCACCACACACACACACACACACACACACACACACACACACATGTCTTCCCCTTAATTGGCAGGTGTTGCTGGACCTTCTCAACTATGGACAGGATGTTAAATTCTTCCCCAAATGGGCTACTTGTGGGTAGAATTGTCCCAGAAGTACGAACAAGCATTCTTCACATCTAGAACCAAACCAGTAGAACTAAGGAAATCTGTTCCCACAGAAGGGTTATATTTCCCTTAGCCTTTGGGAGAATTATGAATTTGGTCAAGACTGATCTCCCCTCAATCTCTACCATCACTTGGGTTGTGAGGGCCTCACCTGTGGTCTGTTGACCATCTGCCAAACTCATAGCTAATGTGGTTTCCTGGAAGAGGAGTTCCTTATCCTTAAATACCTGGTACATCTTTCCCCAAGCAATTGAATGTGAAGATCCTGTGTCTGCACAAACACGTCCCTTTATTCCCCAGAAAGTTATGTAGATTAGTGTCAATCGAAGGCTTCTGGTCTGAGCTGTGTAAGCATTGATGTGATTGGTTGCTACGTCTCTTCTTTGTGAGGAGTTGAGGTTGTAGGTAGAGCACCTAGATTTTATCACCCCTTGTCTCCCACAGCCATAGCATCTGAGAGGAGATCTCTCATTTGGTACTGGATGGGAATATTCCCTTTTAGGAAGGCGTTCAGGTTTCCTGGATTGTACCTGTTTTCTATCATTTACGGTTTCACAGTCCTTCACATGTCTCCTTGGTCCATTTGGTAAAGAACGCCGGATATTTTCGAAAGCTTCCAGCTTATCTGCTAACATTTCTGGGGAGATAAGTTCTTCCCAGATATCTAGGTAATGTTCCTTACACTCTGCAGAGCATCTCTTTTTAATTTGATCGGCAATCATCAAATTCTTCAATCCGTCAAATGAATCAATTTTAAGCTCATTGAGACAACCTTCAAAATATGCTTGGATTTCAAAATAATAATCCTTCCACGTCCCATTTGGGCTTTTTCTGTGACGTGAAAACAGCTCCCGGAATTTTTCTGCAGTTAATTTGAACCGTTGCAGAAGCATTCCTCGAATGTGGGAGTAATCCCTGCATTTCTCCTCAGGCTCACGTGCTATGAGGGAGGTTACATCACTAGGTAGGGCACCAGTGAGATAGGGTACCCCCAGATCTTCACCAAGATCCAATAGCTTCATTTGCCGTTCGAATAAGGTGAGGAACAGGTCCATGTTATCAACTTCAGGATTGAATGTTGGTAGCAACTTTTTTAATTCAATTTTTGTTTGGGGGTAGGGTTTGTGGACCTACGACTCTCTGAGTCTCATTTTGCAGTCGTATTTTCTGCAGCTCAAATTCACGCAGTGTTTCCTCTTTTTGTTTGTTTTCCTCGTCTATCCTATTTGATACGATTCCCTCAAAGATACATTTCACAAATTCAGGGTCTTCATTATAAGCATCATTTGTTAAAATTTTTGTCCTTAATTGAATTATTTTTAGCTCTTCCCCATTCGACTCACATTCCCCTAACTCTATAGCAAGCTTAATGAGATCAGCTTTTTTCCCTTTTCCCAGAAATGACATGACTGAGAAATTTAAGAGTTGCAAATTAAATAAAATAAATACCTAAGGTCCAGGCCTTATTGTCCACCAAAGCTCTTACAGATATGGGAATACATTTTAAAATATGGCTAGCCTTTGAATCTTATAAATTATTATGCACTTCAAAAAACAATTTAAATGGGTAAATAAATTAATAAAATATTTAAAATACCAGCAAGGAACATTAATTCGAATAATAAAATAATATAAAGACAAATTAGGAATCATCAGCTGTAATGATACAAAAATACAATGCAATGAAAATACTAAACAAAACTAAAACAATCAGGCATGTAATGCTACCTAAATTCAATATGAAATCAGTAAAATATCAAGAAAAATAGTAATTGTGAATGTGCAATTCAAAATATTAAACAGGAAACGTTATCTCATGAAATAAAATAATATAAAGCAAAATTAAGAATTATCATTGCATTATATATATAAGAATACCAACAAATCAATGAAATAAAATAATAAAATATGATCATGCAAACAAAATTGTGTAATGCTACATAAATTCAATATGAAATTCTTCCATTAAATATCAAGCAAAATAATTAGTGAAATCAATATCCATGTGTAATGATAAATTTAGTATATAACAGGTGTTCTGACACACAGTCAATAACACTGTAGCAGGGTTGCTACCATTTATTTTTTTTTGCAAAACACACACACAATACTGCAGCTGGGTTGCTACCACTTGTATATGAAAAATGCACAAAACACCATTGCAGGATTGCTACGAATTTTGAAAACTTTCAACAGGAAATAGATTTGTGACGAATCTGTACGGAACCTTTCCACTAATATTTTTAGGCGCCTTTTTGGGGATTATAAATTCGCGTATATTTCCAATCAACTCTGAGAGGAGAACGGGATATGCAAAGTAGATAGGGTATTTAAGTAGAGCGTTGCAAGCTAGCGAAGATGAAGGCTATTGAGCCAGTAGCAGTAGAGTAAAGTTTAGAGGATTCTATTGGATTACGATAGTGAAGCATTAATGCTAGTACTTTACGAAGGAATCTTAAACGTTAATGTACCTCTGAAGATATCGAAGAATTACCAGGTAATATACTATAGTTTATTATCGCTTAAAACAAGCGTCAGTTTAATAAAATTAGTTTAAGTCTCTTTTTTTTCTGTTTGTAATATTTCTTAATAGAGAAAACGGAGGATGATTTTTCGATTATTGTTCTCGGGCATGTAATTAACTTTTTTTTATTAATTGTCTTTTAAATGTATCACTTGTAATCAGATTCAGACTCCGTATAAAAAACTTTTATCCCCTCAAATGGCTGTGTATTTAAAACTAAGCCTTTAAGAAACATGACAAGTCCCCCAATGTGAAAGCCTTTTCATGGAGCATCTAGTGGTAGCCTTCGGTACCAAAGTTGAATGTTTGAATTTCTCGCTGGATGCTAAATATTGCCATAATTTAATTTTGACAAGAATACTAGAGGCAAATTGATACTCGAGAGGGATCTTTTAAATACCATATAATCATATGCCATACGTGCGTACGATTTTCGCATCCAGAAAGTCTATTGACTCCAGCCGGGATAGAACCCGCAACCTTAGGCTTATGAAGCGAACCACCAAGTCGACATATAAATAACTGTAGTTTTTTACATTTTTTTTCGGTTGATAGATGGATGGGAAAGCGAAACAAAGATCATTAGATCCTGCCATTAAGCGAAACAAAGATCATGTCAAGGTGCAGAATGATCTTTCGGACACATTGGAAATGAAAAAAAAAATGGCGTTCGACAGGAAGATGCACTAACGTGTCTTCTCTTTAATCTAGCTTTAGAAAAAGTGGTAAGAGATTCTGGTGTCAATACCAGATAATAATAAATCAATGCAGTTGTTCGCTTTTGCTAATGACATTGATATCATTGCTCGAACACCCACCACACTAAAACAAGCCTTCTTATCTTGAGAGAAAGAGGCCATCAGGATGAGACTGATGATCAATGAGAATAAGACCAAGTACATGCCTTGCACTAAATCATATTTTAACAATTCCCACTTTAAAATTGAAGAGTATAATTTTGAAGTTGTAGACAGTTTTTCACTTATTTATGTTCGGAAATGAACAGTAGACACTATTGTATTACTGAAATCTAAAAAGAGAATCACTATATGGCTAATAGATGCCTTAATGGAATACGAAAATATGAAATCGAATTTAATCAAAAGAAAAACAAAGGTTCTATTGTATAAAAAGTCTTTTAAGATCAATATTAACTTATGCATGTGAAACATGATAAGTATCTACGATAAGAATATTTTAAGATTTATATATTTTTGCAAAAGTTCAGGAAAATGAAACGTGTTGAAGAAGATCAAATTTAGAGCTCTATCAATGATACAAAGAATCTGACATTGTTCACTTCATCAAAATAAAACGAATTAAATGGGCAGGTCACGTTTTCAGAATGGACGAAGACCGCACCACTAAAAAAAGTCTTCAATGCCCAAACAATTGGTACATGAAGGAGAGACAGGCCAAATCTTAGATGGGTTGATAGCCTAGAAAAAGATCTCCTAGTTTTGAGAGCTAAGAATTGGAGAATACTAGCAGGAAGAAGACTGGCCTGGAAAAGGCTTCTTGAGAAGGCCAAGGCCCATCCGGGACTGCCGAGCCACTGAAAAAGGAAGGAAATGGATGAGAAATGTATCAATGGGAAACAGTGAAATTAATGCCTTTGATTGGATGGGAAAGTGAGCAAAATATATATAACATAGGCATGTCATGTATATAAGAATACATGGCATGCCTTCGTTAACAGAATTTGATTAATTTTAAACCCTCTAACCGGATAGCACGGAAAATTCCGTCAGTGTAAAGATGCTTCAAAAATGGACTGCACGGATTTTTCTGCCTTCAAGTAACGTTTTCAAAAGCGGATTAGTCGCACTTTTCTGAAATCCTTTCCCCCTTTTAAAGGTTTAACAGCTTGAAAGATAATTGGGGACGGTGGAAGCAACACAGCAGGACACTAATAGGAAGTTTTATGGCTTGCAGGAAACCCCGTGTTTTGACCCTGGGGCAATCGTAAAAAATCGAGGGGAATTTCTTTAGACCTCAGGAAGTGTTTATTTGTTACATCGTATTTTAAAAGTTTTGAAAAGTCCCAACGCATAAGTAAAATATGTTACAATTCCCTTTTGGTTTCATATTAATTTGAAACTGTAACAAGTTGGGGCGTGTCAGTGCAATCTGCTATTTTATATAGTTAGACAAATTATATCTTTTTTTAAGTATATTCTTTCGATTCATTTTTCTTATTTTAATCAAAGCTTTCAGTTTTGAAACATGATTATTTTATTATAAGATGCCGAAAAATTAATAAAAACACCAAACTCTTTAAAATTTGAAACGTTTTCAATTTTCCAACCACTAAAAATGAATAAATTTAAACTTCATCAAATCATTTGAAACATTTTCTTACACTTTGATAAAAATAATAACGAAAAAAAAAAAAAAAACTAATTAAGATTTATTAGTTTTTTTTTAGATTTCAAAGCCTAAGTGTTCAGGGAAGTTTAAGTACAGTGTGTGTGTGTGTGTGTGTGTGTGTGTGCCTAGTTATATATTGTTAAAATACACCGAATTATATTTGAATTTTAAGTGCTTGAACTTCAGTTTACATCAAAGACAAAATGAATGATGATTTTCACACATTTTTTTATAACTTGAATGTTTGAATAAATGGTAATCAAAAATATACGGAAACATTTACAGTAGACATTTATGCATATAAATAAACATAAAAATCAATTTTAAATTCGAGCTATTCAAAAACATTCGAATTATATATTGTTCAAAAATATCTATTTATACAAAATACCTCAACATTTATCTTTTTAAAGGCTAACTGAATAAGTAATTAAAATCTGGATATTTTTTGAAATCTCGACCTTATAAAGCTAGAAATTTTATGTTAGAAATTCCATTTGAAATTTCGAAAAAAAATGCATCAACGCAGTTAAAAGTTATTTACCATAAGTTTTAGCAATTGTTTGAGTATAATAAAAATTTCAAATTTTATTATATAGCTTCTTTGGTATCTTTTAATATATTTCGGCCACGGTAGCCGAGTGGTATAGGTATCGGAACGTGGCTTGCTTTGTCACGAGTTCGAGCCCAGTAACACTAAAGACCCGCCGTGTAGGGCCGCGATGCACGTTAAATCTGTCGAGAGCTGAAACGTCCTCCCGTTGGTGTGGGGTGGTAGTTAGGAGAGGGGGTGCCAGCTCAGGTGTCGTCCACGTCACTTGACCATGGTTCAAAATTACGTGGTCCGTCGCCAAAAGCCCTCGTGTAGCTAAAGAGTGCGACGTTAATATTCAATCATTCATTTAATATATTTCGAAGATTTCATACAATTCAGTTGAAAACCGCTGCTAAGAGCAAAAAATATACTAAAAATTGATGAATATACAATTACAATAAATTCTTACAGAGAGAAAAAAACTGAGAAGCTAAAGCGTAGAATAAAAAATTTTGAGTATATCTGAAGTAGTTTTCGAAATATTTATTTTAAAGTTTAGAAAATTTGTGTGCGTTATGTTATACTTAATATTAATTAAATGGTTAAAAATAATATGTTAATATTAGTCATGTAATCGTTTGATGACACATTCATATACTAATAAAAATTATCATGGTCATTGATGCGAATGTCAAGAATTTTATGTAATTTTAAATTCAGACATTAAGATATTGATGTAGAAAATATAAAACGACCATCTAAAATATATGAAAATGCAGTCTGCTATAAAATGATCTTGACAAACAAAATCCGGCATTTTCACTTACTATGACAGAGCCGGCTTAGTCAGGGCGATCTGGAAAAACAGAGAGAGAACCGCAGTTTGGATGGATGCCGCTCTAGCTTTTAAAATTCCCAGGAAAAATTATATATATATAAATTACAAATGCAAAAATAAATCTTGTAATTTTCCATACATTTTTATAACAACGAATTGTGGAATTGGCTTCCAATACATTGTTGTGTTTGACAATATGTAAGGTAAACCAACCCTACTTTAGATAGATTTGTACTATTTTTCGTAACCGTATTCCTTTTAAAATTAATTAGTGCAGCCGAAATACACCTTTTGCACCCTTAAAAATTTATGTAAACTATAACGGTTAATTTTAATTTATGCAACTTGTGAAATGTTCATAATTAACCATTTCCGTCTAAACAGTTTACATGAAAAAAAAAAAAAAGTTTGGACTCCCTCATTCATTAGGGATTTATATAAGATTCTAACATTAAATTTTATTTTTCACCGAATAGGATCGAGTGGTAGTTTATAGTGCTTCCACACCACAAGTCTGGGGTTCTATTAACGGGCTGCGCAAGGTCGACTCTGCCTTTCATCCCCGCTACATTGGGTTGATAAATGAGTACCAAGCTTGCTTCGGGTCTTAAACACTGAAGGTCTCTCTTCAGACAGACCACCAAATCGGGACATCTGTTCATGCACCTCAGCGTTTAATGGTCACGTGTATTATGATGGGCACAGTAGTTCCTGGCCCTCATGGATTGTTGTGCCACTGAGTTTGAGTCTTAAGTTTGAGGATTACCTCACTTTGGGGATACCCCTTAGATAAACATGTATTTCCACTCATTTGCAATTAAACATTTTTCTTTCAATTACGTTTATTTCAGAAGGAAGTTTGATTTTTAAAATGTATTTGCTTAATAACATGTATATTTGTGTATTATATTAAAAATTTGATCAATCCAAAATTACATGTTTTTAGCTCCTCTAAAAGCGTTTAGGATTTTACAACTGATCTTACAATCCATATACGTTTTATAGTAGTATATTTAAAAATGATAAAGACATTTTTACGACAGTGGGAGCTGTTATGCCTCGTTTATAAATATAAAAAATTGCATTCAGCTACAGTTTTTAAAATGTACAGAAATAAGTAGGGAAATAGGATACTTACATATTATGAATATTTTTGACTGCAGTAAGATATATTTATATTTCAGTTTTTTTACAATTTGAATAGAAGTTGTAAGCCATTTTGCGAATAGTTTGATATCGAGTATAAACCCATAGGCTTTTTAATATTGTAAAGTGTTTTACTTTGATACCAGCACACATTAAAATAAAGCTCATTTGCAGTTATATGATCAGCTTCAGTGATATTTAAATTTTCAAAAATAGTCTACACGTACGAAAACATTCTTTCACAACCGCACACCACATCTCATACTATATCTTCCCTACAGCAGGAAATATTTGTGTATACTGAAAAATTTAATACAGGATACATTTTCAAGTGTCAAATTTGTTTTTAAATTTTGGTATGAATACATTGTGGAACTGTCGGTTAACTTCACTGAACAAAATTGTTTAAGTGTACTGTTTTGAAAGACAAAATTAATTAGGGAGAATTTTTCTCACAATAGAAATTGTAATGACTGAATTGTGTGAAAATGTAGTTATCGATGTGTGACATTTTTCCTTGTAATAAAAGAAACATAAAGATAAGAAATTTAACTTGAGTAGAAAATGGTTAGAAGTACTGTCATGAGCATTTGAAGAAGTATATCCCATTAAAAATTAAAAAATTATTGACTGAATGTGTGTATATCCATCACAAATGCCGATGTAGAAAAGATATTTTTATTTAATACAAGAATTTCGAAAATTCAAAAATTCAATCGAAAATTCTCATATTCAAAAATGAATACAGGATGCTTTTTTCTGGTTCAAATCGCAATACCAAAATATTTTTTTTTAATTTTTTAAAAATGACAGAAAAATAAATTTTGTTTGAAGAAAATATAACTATTTTTCAACTTTTAACACGCCATTTATTTCATGTTTTTTTTACCCTGCGTTTTGTTTTAATTTTACTGTGACTGAATCTATGGGGAAAACGACATAGTAGAACTACGATTTTCATACAAGATTGCCCAAGGCAACTTAACAGCTAGCTGTAAACGATTGCTATCCTGGTTCTCACTGAACAAAGACGCCGACTTAGTCATAAAATTGTCCCCTTTCGACCTCCCAAGTTTTAAAAGGGGGAAAGAATTGAAGTCTGTTGCATTTTTGAAGGGAATGGCAAAATAAGAGTAAAACGCTTTTGGAATAACTTTTCAGGAGGAAGGTATCCACTTAGAGGGTTAATTTACGTCGCTCTGTGAAGTAGCAACAAGGCTATTGGCAGCGGGTTTCATAATATTGAACCACGATGGAGTGACAAGGGATGAGTGGAGCACACTTCCCTCCAGTGGTGTCATGGAAAATATTAGCCCCCCCGCTAAGTCAAGTTTTGGGTACAAGAAGTATCTTATAAAGGATTAGAAAACCATAACCTTTGTTCCCACTCCGCGATGCGGAGTGTACGTTACGCCCCTCATCCTTCTCTGAATTTCATATCGTACCAATAAAAAGATTTTGAGACTCTACTGATTTAACATTCATCAGCCCTTCTCCACGGCGGGTCTTCAGTGAGTATTAAAAATTCAACTCGCGATCATGACCACTCGGGTATCGTGGCCACTTCGTTAACTGAATAATTAATTAAAGAATTATATTAGACAATCAAAGATCCTGGAATTATTTTACGACGTAATAATTTTGAAGTAACATTTTATATTTAATTCTAACAAATTTTGATATATAGCAATATTTTTGTAAAATATGTGAGAATTCAGACATACCCTTTAATGCTACATTATACAAAAAATTTATCGATATCAAGATTTTGCGACGGGCTCATCGTGATTTCCCCTAAATCTCCTTTTGGGTTTCTTTGGGGCCAGAATGGCAATTCTTTCCAACCAACTCGAGAAGTGAATCGTGAGAAATATTCAAATTAGAGATCTTATAAATAGTAGAAGTTTAGCGTTCGCGGTGTGGCTACGGGAAATGATTATACGAGGTGTACAAGTGATTAAACTAAAGTGAGAGGCAATACCGCGTTCAAGATTTAATATATCCGGTCCAGTTCGTTCAAGTTAAAAGTGGATACCATTCAACACGAGTTAAAGCGACGTCAGTTAGGATTCAAGTGTATTGCTGTTTACCTTAGATAGAGAGGTAAAAACATTTATTTAAACTACTAGGAACAGTGTGTTTATTGAGATTAGTATTAACCAGTAAAGTTAAACATAGTGGTCAGTGACGCGATTGTTTGGGAATGCGTATTGTGTGTCTCCTTACCACAGATTTACTTGGTTTAAATATAAATATTATTATTGTATATTGTCTAAGTTAAGATTTTAATAAAATGATATTAAGATTATGGCAACGTCTGGTTCTTCATTTACTCCCTCATCTCTAGGTCGCGATGATAATGTAGAAGTAGGGCATCTCCCCCACGGGCACATGCCTTACAATTTATTGTATGTTTTTCACTAATTATTTTTTCCAAAATTATATATATATATATATATATATATATATATATATATATGTATATATATTCACTGATGTATTTATAAGATAATTCTTTTGCCTCCCATCGAACTTTTTATTAATATTAAGCGGATAAGCATTATAAATTGATATATGAAAAACGTATTTACATCCTCATTTTTACATTTACATTTTTGTATTTACATTTTAAGTTTGGTGAATGGCCGTCTTATGCAGTAAAATTTGATATGAGCAGTAATGTTCACATACAAAACGTGTTGCTGAATATGTGGAGTTTTTTAGAAAAGTAACGTTTATTCCAGACATTTTGTTTACCTTTATACAAAATAACATAGATCAATGTGACAATACACAAAATATTTTGAAAAGTGTACTGTCAAGATATTTTATCTCTGAAGTATGTGACATGTACGATTTTGAGAGGGGCAAATGTTTTTGTTGATTGAAGAAATTCAACAAAATGGGATTGCTGAACTAAAGTACATTCTCAAAGAACCCTTCTCACATAGTTTCAGTGCCTTGTATAAATAAAGTCAAATTTACATAACAACTGGTGATGATTTTTTAAGAGGCATATTGAACCTAGTTTGTAGATATATGTGAATCCTTTTAAAGTGCAAATTGTGATTTATCGAGCGTTTGTACAGAGGTTGTAGAATCTTTCGATTAAAATCTATATCTAACTGCCTGAACAACAAACTGTTTTGCGGTACAACTTCCTCATGTTGTTTGAGGTGAAAGTTACACTGGCTAATTTGATTCCCTGGGGATCTGTATGCAGCATTCTTGTGGAAACCGTCAAATTGAGCTCAAAATGATTACAACTAGATTTGAAATAGATTACTTTTATGCAGTTTACCGCTAGTAATAAACACGTGATATGTGGACGACAAGCTAAAGGGTAAGAATACTTATCTGAAATGAGAAGCAGCCTCCTTAGACTTGATAAAGTGACAATCTTCCGTGATATGGTATCTTACAATTGGCTACGCAAATATGATTCAGGCACTAATTAATTTGATAGCATTGTTCACTAACATCTACTCTTCTATATAATCATCTCTCTATATTTCCCTGACTGTTTATGTACTATTCTGTAGTGATGCCTAAACTTTTGTACAGAAGCGTTATCTTAGCAAGTGCCAATTTAGTTGGAGTGTCGATAATGGTTGCGTATTCACAGTTCAAATATCAGTCCTTAATTCAGTTTTGAAACATTTATTGTTTCGTCACAAACACACACAAGCATTTAAATATTCATTAAAAAAATTCTATTTTCTGGGTAGGCACGTAATTGATTTCGGAGATCCGTAAGCGGCCAAAGTTGTTTACAGATGGATTGTGAATTCTCCATCGGTTAGGGAAGTTTCATGCAAATTTCCCTTTTAAGGATTACTGTGGAGCAAGTCATCACAGGACAGAAAAAATCTCTGTTAGAGAGAATGGACTTGAAGGAGATTAGAACTCTTGGTACCTCTTCTGATCCTTAAGCATATAACATATCCCCTATACTAAAATGATAATCTTTGTACGGAGGCTATTACTGGCTTATATAGATACCACCCCTCTCCTGCCAGTAAGTCGGTGGATAGGCAAACGAACGATACAGTTGTTGTTGTGAACGTGTGAGTTGTTGCGTCATGAGTGTTTTGATGGCTTGAGTGTTGCGTCACATGGATCTAACGTCTTTTGGTGGCTCTTGCGGCCGATAGATGGCGTCACGATAGATTCAATGCTTCAACGTTCAGCCAGGGTCACCAATGAAGGAGTTTAGAGCTCGATACCTTCCGATCCGTAAGCACATAACATATCCACTATACTAAAATGATCATCTTAGTACGGGGTCTGTTACTTACTTATATAGATACCACTGCCACATATCTCATGGATGGCCTATTGTTATAACTGGTTAAAATAAGACTAAATTACCTGTTATTAAAATTCTCTCTTATGAAATCGATTGCATTAATAATTTATGTAGAATATTTGTAACGAAAAAAAAAATAATCTCTGGTCTAATTTATCTTTGGTCATATTTTCAAAATCAGTTTCTTAAATTATTCCTAACAGCGTTCTTATGCTAAATAACAAGAACAAAAGTTGAAGTAAAATTGCAATCAAATACATATGTTTTAAAATCCTTTTTTTAGATTTGTTAATTTTTTATAGTTGACTTTTTAATACTTCTACATTATAGATTCTCCTTTTTATATCTGACATAGATTTGCAATTCTTCTTTATTATTGATTCGTGTTACTTTGCATATTAAATTGTTGAATCAAATTTGTAATGGAAGTAGTTCACAAAGGAATGGGAAATCGATAAAAAAAAGCTAGATGAAAACTCATTTAGAGTGTAATATCTGCTTTCCCGAAATTTTTAAAAAACTTTATTATGAAGGGATTCATTTCCACATTCTCCATGTCATTTGTCGTATAAAATATTGGATTTCGATATTATTTTTGTTTTTAATTCATATTTCCCAAATTGATAGTGCAAGCTGAAAAATTTGTTTACATTAAATGAGTTTTAGTTTTGTAGTAATGCATTTACTTATAAAGATGAATATATATCCATATTTAATATTGAATATTGATGAAAATGTATATATTTAAAACGCTTCAGAAACTTTATATTTTTATCAGAATTATTAAACATACTGTAGCAAATACATAATGTAAAATATAAATCATACAAATTTGTATATGTGCATACTATGCTCTGTATGATAATTTACATGCATTTTCTGGATTCCTGTCCTTAATGTTTTGTTAATAGATACGGAAATAAATATAGTTTTCAATATCATACTTTTTGTTTAAAATCTCTCATTATAACAATTTAATATTATAAAAGTATTTTTCAAATTTAATTAAATAATTAATTGATATATACATATACATCTGTGTGTGTTATTAATATCTTAGAACTATGAAGATGCTATACTGTTTGAATTATTTGAGACAAGTGTTTTTTTCTTGTCTGAGTTGGTATGTGATTATCAGAGATGTCCCCAACCCCCTCAAATCGATTTATCTGCCTAGAGGTAATGTGATATAAATATATATATTTATATTTATCTCTTTGTCTGTAGAGAATTAGACTATATATTATATATATATATATTATATATATATATATATATATACTATCTTGTCTGTAGAGAGTTAGACTATATATATATATATATATATAAATATATAGAAACAATCACACAATTTAAAAATTGAAATATATGAATCCTAAAATACCAAAACACTTGTATAAAAGATAATGTTCCATCATTTTCAAACAAAATTAAAAATTATAAAATAAAATAAAATTTATAAAATATCCAAGTGCAATCTCGACTTAGGACCGATAAGTGGGTTAAACTAGTTTGATGGCGCCAACCTTCCCCATTGCAAACTTGGTAAAGTTAATAGGAAAATTTTCAAATTTCAGAAGAGAAAATATATATATATATATATATATATATATATATATATATATATATATATATGGGGGGTCCTCATATATAACTCACCTCAGGGTGGTCCAGCTAGTAATTGTTTAGTGAACCTATATTTACATTTTTTTGAAATTGATCATCTTGTAAATGATTCTTACTTGATTTATCGTTATATAGATGATATAATAATTTTTGGTAAAAATAGTGAATACAAACCAAATATTACGTTCTACCCTGATTATCTCAAGCTCTTTAAAACTAACTTCAACTCTAATATGGTGGAATTCTTGGATTTAGACTTGCATCTTATTAACAATAATGTAGTCAGTAACATTTTTGACAAAAGAGATTCGTTTAAGTTCCATATAATTAAAATTCCTGTATGGAATAGTAACTTGCATATATCAATTTACAGAAATATTATTTTGAATTTTTTATTTAGAAATGATAACTTAACTACCCACAAAATAGATAAATACAATAATATAAAAAATTTTTCAATGTTGTTTAGATCATGAATACCCTTTTAATTTCTTAAGAACTTATATTCATCACAAATACATTAACCGTCTTGCTACTTCGAATTCCAAAACCACCACACAACAATAGGATTTCAAAGTCAGCATGTTAGTGGTCTTGCTGTGAAGATTATATCATAACACTCATATCACAGTTTACATTTTTTCCACACACATCTTGAACATCTTACACATTGTTGACAACCAACCAAATTAGAGCCTAGCAATCTTACATTTTTGACAATCAACCAATTCAAATTCTACCATATTTGATTGTCGTCTTTTTTGATACCTGTCTTTACTGGCTGGTTAAAAATTTGGTTCAAAAGATGCGTTTATGTATATTCGAATTTTTTAACTCGGTGAATAATTGATTTTCATAAATTTCAAGACGCTTGATTCTCTTGGAAAAAGCACTGTGAGTAAAGAAATTTTGTTAAATTGTTTTTTGAAAGATACTTTTCTTACGTAATTGTTTTAGCATTTTTCTACTTTTCTTACGTAATTATTTTGCGATTTTTCTGCATTATGAGTTTGGGAGAGTTTGTTACATAATAGTAGTGAGTGGTTTTATCATACTCTTTGAGTTATCCATACTCTGAAGTTTTGTTTATTTTGTTTTATTCGGTTTTCCTACCGAGTTGCAAAGGGGGAAGGTTGGCGCCTTTCAAACTAGTTTAACCCCGACTTATTCGGTCATAAGTCCGGAAATTGCTTTCTGACTCGCTAGTTTCTTTTTTTTGTTTTTCTTTTTTTATTTCTCTATAATTTTGTTCTTCATGTTCAGCTTTTTATATTTTTATTACGCTATTTCTTGTTATATTCATTATCTATTATTTCTTGTTTTTGATATATAATACATATTTCTTTTTTATATATATATAAGGATAATTAAATTAGATTAAAAATTTAATTCCCTATTTAGCACTTGACTCATATTTCTCAGTTCTCATATTAAAGTATCAAACTAATCACCCATTTATTTCTTCCGAACATATGGCCTAGCCAATAAACATGTCTAATTCCAGATCGTTAGATTTAATAGTCAACATATGTCAGCATTAACTTGCAAGCACCCTCTTCAAAGCAGTGATACTTACCATATGTTTTTTAAGTGTTATCCACTTGAAACCACCACCATGGCGTGTTTTTTCCTCCTTTCTCGGTGTCAGAACAGATGTACAAATGAAATAATAAAGGTCGTCTTTTCACTTCTCTAACTTCAATCTGATTCTGTCTTAAAAATTCATGACAGAATTAAAGCCGGCAGGATTTACTTGCTAATATAGTTCGAAATGTTTAACTTAAATCTGTTCTTAAAGTTAAAGAATTTAAAAAAAAAACGAGCGCAAATTATGCCAGCTATCGAAATAAATGCTGTGAATAACTATTACGGGACTCCATCAAACGATATTTCTCTCTTTGCTGAGGACGTCGGATTGCGGAATAAAAAATGGTGCAGGAAAAAAAAGCGATAGTAATCCCCGGAAGAACATCGCTCTTAACACCGAAAAGAATGCAGTGTTTACCGCCGAACGATATTCTGTCTTTGCTGAAGAGGCCATCCAGTTTACCGTGAATGGAAGAAACATTCTAATGGAGAAAAAAAAAGAGAATCGTGAATCCCCCCTATTCCCCCGCGATGAAAGACGTCACTCCCTTTCGCCAGAAAAATAAAAGGAAAAAATCTTCTTCGCCGGAAAGTCTGCACGGTAATATTGTGAATTTGACCACCATATAATAATAATAGTGAAGTACCAACATTGAAAGAAAAATAAATAAATTAAATTTTTACTAGTGAAATAACGTGACAACAGCATCTGGATTAATGTTCACCAAGGAGTTCTGCCGTTGCAAAATGGAGGTCAGTTAAATTGTATATTTCAATTTTAGTAACATTGAAGAACTGAGTTTTGCTGAACATAACTTTATGAAAAAGAATAATATATGATATGATATGGTATTTAATTTTTATAATATAGTTGTGTTATAAATGAGATATTTTCTTTATATTTTAATTGAGAAAACAAAGTATATAGGTTTCGTCTCATACAAAATTTTGAGAAATTTTAATATACTTCTCATAATTTTATCTTAAGATGTCGAATGAGTTAAGAGTTATGATAGAAATTGGTGTTTTAAAGTGAAAGGTATAAATTAAGTTTTTAGAAAAATGACTAATGAGAGAACTAATACTACAGATATTGAATTTTTATAAGAAACAAAAAAAGTAAAGTCAAGTTGTATTCTTTTTCTCCATTGAATTCTCAATTGTTTTGTTAATTATTTTATTCAGCAGTAATCTTATTGCATGTTATTTAATTTTTTTATTTTGAAATTGTGTGTTTTGATATACCGGCCATACATCAGGATTCACTATTCCTCGAAATTTTCCTTATCTAAAATTAAAATTAATTTAATAACTTAAAGCTTATTTTTGGATATTACACAATGGATAAGCGAGAATACAATCATTATAATTTTGTATATGTCTCGAAACATTAAGAGGACAAACTTGTTTAGTTTGATATGTACACCTCTCATTGTTTCTTATCAGCATCCCTGAACATCTGTGAGTTGATAACGCAGATTTCTCAGAGAGATGTGTTCAAAATTAAGTAAGGTGATACAGTTTTATTAGTGAATGTGTGATGCAAGAGAAACTCAAGAATTTTTGTCTTTGAAACGTATTTTTAGAAGGTTACGGAAAGATTCAAAATATTGCATGCGATATTAAGTTACAATGAATATTGTGAAAAATTTTCAGAAATACTAAAAGTTATTATTGAAGTGAGTCCACTTTTCCGACTCAAAATAATAAAAAAGAGCTCTTATATTCTTATAATTTTTATATTTTATAACGCATATGAAATAAAACATTGTTTATTGTGTTGGATAGTGCATAGAAGTTGTGTGTTATAAACCGTTTTCATATTATTAATAATTTCATTTTATTAGTGTCTATATATTTTTTTATCTTTTTAAAAAATGTATTTCATATATGCAAAATGTGTGTAACAATATAAGGTATTACTACGATGGCGCCAGAGTAGATTTTTATACAAAATTATTATTTTAATATTTGTATGATTTCATGTATTTTTATATTTACTATCTTATTGTTTGATATATTATTTTCCAACGTAATTTTTTTGAAAATATCTGCTAGCTATAATATAAATCTATTATTATGAAGGAATAGGAGGAAACGCGAGCTCTTTTTCTGGATGTCGAAAAGATTTAAACAAGCTAATCTTCAATTATATGTATGGAAATTCATTTTTATCAATTAATATGTTGGAAGTGTCCTTACTGTGTTTGTTGTTATAGTTTCGTTTATTATATTGCATTTTGATTTTAGTATTCCTATTGCTATTTTAGTATTGCTGATTTAGTATTTCTACTGTGTGTAATATGTCTTTCTAAATAACTATGTATTGTTTTGTGTTTGTTGAAAAATGATTAATTTTGTAAAGAGAGAAAAAAAAACCACGCCATGACTCCCTTTTAAAATTGGGGGGCAAATGTAAGGATAATTAAATTAGATTAAAAATTTAATTCCCTATCTAGCACTTGACTCATCTTTCTCAGTTCCCATTTTCAAGTATCAAACTAATCACCCATTTATTTCTTCCGAACATATGGCCTAGCCAATAAACATGTCTAATTCCAGATCGTTAGATTTAATAGTCAACATATGTCAGCATTAACTTGTAGCACCCTCTTCAAAGCAGCGATACTTACCATATGTTTTTCAAGTGTTATCCACTTGAAACCACCCCCATGGCGTGTTTTTTCCTCCTCTCTCGGTGTCAGAACAGATGTACAAACGATTGAATAAAGATCTCCTTTTTAAACTTTAATCTGATTCTGTCTTAAAAATCATGACACACACACACACACACACACACACACACACACACACACACACACACACACACACACACACACACACACACACACACACACACACACACACACACACACACACACACACACACACACACACACACACACACACACACACACACACACACACACACACACACACACACACACACACACACACACACACACACACACACACACACACACACACACACACACACACACACACACACACACACACACACACACACACACACACACACACACACACACACACACACACACACACACACACACACACACACACACACACACACACACACACACACACACACACACACACACACACACACACACACACACACACACACACACACACACACACACACACACACACACACACACACATATATATATATTGATTAACCTTAACTATAATTTACTCGCTTGATTGGTTTTGTAGTATCAATGTTCAGTTGTGAGCCTTTCAATGTGGCAGCTGGTGGTTATAATTTTGCGTTCCTTTTAACACGTATTACTTTTATGTGTGTTCCGAGACAGATATTACTCTAAGGAAAAGCGTTCTAAAATAATCATTCTAAATTACTATACATTTCTATGGTTGTGAGAGATATATATCTACGGTAGTTGGTGTGATCAACTCGTTTCAAGAATTTTAAGAATATTTCAAGATTCCGGAACATCGTCTCCAAAAAGAAAAGGAAAAAGTGGAAAATTACTCCAAAAATTCATAAAATTCTAATAAAAATAGCAAAATAAGTCCAAAAAAGATAAGTAAAGAACTTTGAAAGAGTTCATTGGATTATGGTGTTGAAGTGAGCCCCTCAACTATACGGAAAAGTCCTCTGGAACTTAGGCATAAGGCAACAAGATCAAGAAAAAGGAACTTTCGAGTTCAGAAAAAGGTGAAAAAACTTTTAGCGTAAGCCAAAAAATATCGATTCTGGACTGTTAACGACTATGAGAAGGTGATTTCCAGTGATGAAACAGATTTATTTGTGCAGAGATGCAAAAGTGTAGTAATATGAAGTGAAGATGAAACTGTGCTACCAGGTCATATCCAACAGATTGTAAGACACCCTTCTAAACAAATGTTTTGGGATTTTTTTCACCAAAAATGGCACTAGAAGATTAGTTCCACGTAAAGCCATGATGAATTAGATACATATAAATGTTACGCAGTAGAATGTTGCATTAATGGAAACATTTGATGGAACATTTCAACGCGTGACTTACTTTTCGAAATGGGTCCAGACTTTTATGCGGGAAAATAAAATAAAAGTGCTTAATTGACCTAGTAATTCACCAGACCCAAATCCGATTGACAATTTATGGCATATTCTCAAGAATCGCTTAGCTAAGATGAGTTGCAAGCCAACAAAACAAATGGTAAAAAAGTGCCGTGCAAGTGTGTTTCCAAGATGATATGGTTCCAGTTAAGGGCATGTGCGCTGCGCAAGGGAAGTCAACACCAGGACGAGCTGAAAAGATTATTCTAGTACAGGAAGACACATCTCTTACTAATATAGAAGTTTTTCTGTCTAAAGGTATGTAATGATTGAAAGTTAAGGTTTTTTAGAAAAATTGTTTTCTTACCGTTTGTCCCAATTAATTTGAACAATATAGTATTTCGTATAGTTTTAATAGTAATTCAGGAATGAGATAAATTTATCAATATTTTTATAGATTATTTTGAGATTTGTGGCTACGCTGTTGACCAATGATTTGCACGTAATGGTACGTGGGTATCTAAGGGAATGCAAAGAACATGATGTGGGAGTATAAGTAATGTCAAAAATATTCTCCCTTATACATTTTTCTTAAAACAGGGTCCCCAGAATGTGACATTTACTAATTTTTTTATTGAAGCTGTCATAACAATAATTTCATTTAAGAGGACTTGGTACCCCAAAATCACAGACCTATCATTTTTTTTATTTTCATTTAATCTTATTCTTTGCATTATTATATTTCGATTGATATATCACTTGTGCATGTCGGAAAGTTAGAAGTTGAATAAAACTTCATTTGAAAACAAATTAGGCAATTCAGCCACGCCCCCTTTTTAGAAAAAAAAGCTAAAAAAAGCGTTTTGATAAAAAAATCTATTTATAAAGAGAAATAATAACATTAAAAAAAGAATGTGTTATATATAAAGCAGAATATTTACGAGGCAATACGTACAATAATTTTTTTTTCTTTGTGAAATGTGTGCATGTAAAATTTTTAAATTAAGACGTTTTATATTAATAATTTTATATAATTTCAGTTCTTATTCCTGATATATGTTTCATACAAATGTAATACTTTAATATTATAAGAAGAAAAACAGCTAAAATTTCTGTCATGACAGAAAATTTTTTTTTAACGTTTTTCTTGAATTTTCTTGTGCAATTAGTACTCTCTAAAGTTGATCATTTATAAAAATGTGTGGGTTGAAAAAATATGAAAATACAATTATTTTAAAGAAAAATGTACAACTAATATCTTAAAGGGGTATTTTAAGTTTAATTAAGCTTATAATAATTATTTTTGAGAATTATAAACTTTAAAGTGGTTTTTCTCAGTTTGTGTTTTTCGAAACCTTAGTGCATTCAAAATACTACTCCTTCGACAATTATTTACCAATCACTTCAATTTTTCCCTGCGTGTTAAAAAAAAAAATAAAGCATGTAATAAAATTAGGGATCCCTTTACTATAAACTGAATACTTTTTTTTAAAAAAAATAAAAATGTAAGACATGTTGGCTTTTTCGTTGATTTTAAGCCTGTATATTAACATTTTATTTTTTTTCTCAAAAACGAATAAAGTTTTTGTAAAATTGATCCCTAAAGTTGTTTAGAACATCCATAAGAATATTATAAAAAATTTCAGGTCAAAAAATTAATTTTTACAAAAGGAGTAGTATTTTAAAATTTTCCAAATTTTCTTCAAAGAATTTAAAATTTTAAAATTGTGTGAATAATATGTGAAAAATTTCATCTCATATCATTTTCTTGAATAGAAACATTGTATAAAATGCTAAAATATAATTTTTAAATACATGAATAAAGAAAGTTGCTCAAAGGGTACTAAATCGCCTTAAATGTAAATATAATCTTGACAATAACTAACTCTTTAGAAGACACGAAACATCTAACATTTGTATATATAGGAGAAAAAAAAGTCACTCATTGCGAGATCTACAAAACTCTTAGACCAACTGACTTGAAAATTGGCAGGCATGCTCTTTTACTGATTATATATACACTAAGAATGGGTTTTACGAAATGGGTCTCCAAATAGAGGCTGTGAAGGTGATATAGGCAAATAGTTTTGTTCATGGATTAATTGAGCTGTCGACTTGAAATTTGCCCCACAATTTTTTTTAAATGAGTAGGGATTCAATGAAAATGGGTTTTGCGAAAATCGACTCTCAAGCAAGGGGAAGTGGGTTGTTATAGATAACAAAAGAACAGGTTTTGAAAAAGTTACTCCGAGGGACTGGAAGTGGGATGCGGAGGCGTTATAGGTAAAAATAAATTTTTCGTTTTTGATATATTAAACTAACAGACCTGAAATTTGGCAGCCATGTCTTTTTTTAGCATAGATTCGCATAAAACGGGTTGTGTGGAAATCAACTTCCTTAGCGATTTAAAGGAAAATATTTATGCATTTACTTTAAATAATATTTATGTATTTTCTGAAAGATAAACCTGGGAAATACCGGGTTATTCAGCTTTATTTATTAAGGGGTCACAGGGGTGTTAAATTTCTCTGGAGGTCTGAAAATATAAACAATTTTCAAACAGGTATAATTTCTTTAAATTTAAGTTAAATAATTCGAATCTTTTACACATTACTTATAAAGGAATGGAGCTTTAGAAAAGTATAAAATGTTTAAAATATAATCATAATTTTAAAAATTATAAGCATATGAACATAAGAAACATTTTTATAAGAAATTTTTATTAAGTTTTACGTCGCGCATGTTATTTTCTAAAAGAGTAGGTTTAATTACTAGCTTTTTAAGTTGATTTATAAAGACAAATGTATTCTTAATACTTTGTAGCTACTTTTATATAAATAGAATAATAACTTACATATTTTAATAAATAA
Organism: Trichonephila clavipes; assembly: GCA_019973935.1. Taxonomy (NCBI): domain Eukaryota; kingdom Metazoa; phylum Arthropoda; class Arachnida; order Araneae; family Nephilidae; genus Trichonephila; species Trichonephila clavipes. The sequence goes on along the minus strand of BMAU01015240.1, from coordinate 4,983 downwards.
AAAATATGCATTTTTAAAAAATATTTAAAAAATTGCAATATTTTACAAATATTTTAAAATACAAAAGATATATAATACTAAAATTAGGTAGGGTTTAAAGAGCATGATGCATTGTATAATTCTATAAAGTTTTATACATCAGAGGCTAATATTTTAGAAAATAGTGTGCGCAAAGCAAAAAATACTCAATATTTATTAAAAAATTTTCATATGCTTATGACTCTTTTAAAATTATTAGTATATTTTATACATTTTATACTTTTCTGAAGCTCCATTCTATTTTAAATAATACGTAAAAGATTCGAATAATTTAATTTAAATTTAAAAGAATTATACGCGTTTGAAAATCGTTTATATTTTCAGACCTCTAGAAAAATTTAACACCCCTGAGACCTCTTAATTTAACTTTGCTGTTTTGTGTCTTATCTTTAATGTCTCATTCTATGTATTGAATTACACACAACACTGACCACAATCGAAAGGAGAAACTTACTTTCCGACTCACTCTCGTATTTTTTATTCACTTATTCGAAAAACGGTTATATCTGCTGCTAGTGATATTATAAATGCTCATTAAACATTTCAGTGTTTCCAGCTGGATTGATTAATTATTTTTTTTTCATTATAGAATTCTAGTGCAATATCATTTATTTTTCTAACGTAAAAGATCTTATCACATAGAAAAAATGCACTCGTTGTAAATATTTAATAAAAGCATTAATTCTGAATATTTTTAACCCCGTATATGTGAAAGCATTCCTGTCTTTTTTGCAGTTTCTGTAATGTCAAAAGATATTATCACGTGTCTTGTCCCTGTTACCGAGAAAAATCAGAAATATCAAAGAAATTTTAACAAACAGAACGGATGTTAGGATTATGTATGTCTGAAAACATAAGTGATTGAGACGTGAAAGCTCTTACAATAAGATCTAGAAAGATTATGTTTATGAGACGTCACACTTTAAGGGTACATAAAAGCAAATATTCGGAAGAATCATTGTTATAAACACTTTATTAACCGATTATCATGGGACTGGCTCTTGCCTGAGGAAATAAAAGAGACACGAGCAGTTAAATCAAACGGAATGGAACGATTGCGAAATGGCCTGTTAAACTAAATTATCCGGGAATACTTTAACACATCGCTACGAAAGATATGCAGAACAAAAATAGATATTTTTTTTGCTACATATGATGTTAGCAATATATGATGCTTCTCTAATTTGCCTTTTTCTAAACGCTTTAAGATAAGGGTCCTAAACTGTTTCTTTTGTGAACAATTTTACCCGTAAGAGGTACATTGAAGATATAAACTCTCAATGCATTGTGAAACATTTTGTTATATTAAAGAACGTTAGGCTTAAAGAGTGTTTAATAGACATAAACACATAACACATAAATGCTATTTTTTAAATGACTTAAAAAGGTACCTTTTGTTATAACACTATTAAACATTTATTGAAATAAACTTGGGAGAAGCCTATTTATATAATTTAAAGTTATAGTTCAAAGTATTATTCGCTCTCTTTTGATGCCAATGATATGAAAATCTGCACATGATTCCCTCATTCATTTTTTATTAGCAAAAGTGCATTTATATACAGGGTAAGAATGAAAAGGCGTGAGGTTTTTAGAGCCTCCTAACGAGAGGAGGATAATATTGGAGGCATAAAACCACATTTGATAAGTGCACCATGGCATTTTGATTTCTTAGGAAAAAAAGTAGTATTTAAAGTCGCCACCAGGGAAATGGTTTCGCTGCAAACGTGTATTAAAGTGAATAATGAATGACTGAATGCCAAATGAGACAGATCCCTTTAATTTTATTAACAACAAATGATTGTTACTTACAAATTAGTTTCAATTAGATCACCATTGTGATGTTCCAAGAACTGCAAACAATACTCCTGTTTCTATGCAGGAGCCCCTCCATTTACCAAAAGTCACAGTGTGGAGTGATTCTGCAGCGTCTGCTATCATCCGTCCTTACCTTTCGGAGGAAAATCGTGAAACTAGACCAGTGACATATACTGTTTCTGCTTACAAGTATGCTGATATGCTGCAGAATTTAGTGATTCTACAACTACAACAATGAGGATTCATGAACGATGGTTTAACACCCCACATTGGACTTAAAATAGAACGTGTTTTACAGCAGAGTCAACAATCATCAATTCTTGTGACTTTTCGTAGTGGGGATTATTTACAGGTGCTCTATATCAAGAACAAGTCCCCAATACTGCTGTTTTGAAAGATAAAATAACGTTATATGAGCGACAAATTAATTCTGATAAGGTACGAGAGAGATAAAGTCACCGTTAAAAATGTCGTGCAACATATGTAACTCTTGATAATTCGTAACGGTGGTTATATTGAATCTCGTTAGTGAGTAACAATAATTTGTTGTTAATAAAATTGATATGTGCTGTATGATTAAGCATTGAATCATTCATTATTCATATTAATATACTTTCACAGTGCCATCATTTCCCCTGGTGGTGACTTTTGGAACTAATTTCTTACATTAAAAACCAAAATACCATGATCCACTATCTATGCCAATCAAACTTAGTTATATTCTGTTCAATACTTCAGTCACTAGAAAGTTCTGAAGACCTCACGTCATTTTACGGACACCATGTACACATATAGATATAAAGCATCATCATACAGTTATAATTCGAATACAGATAATAATCACTCAAATTCAAAAATCTGATATGCTCGCTGTTGAAAATCCATAATAAAATGATTATGCTGTTTAAGAACAAGATTATTTGCATAAGAAATTGAATTTTTAACGTATAAGACATACACATACACATGCACACTTGGCAAGAGAGGCATGCGTTGCGCTAATAATGAACTGATTAGGATGCATTCCAGATTTTGTAAAAATTAGACTCACACATTCAATTTGCTGATCATGAATCTATACTTCCATTTAATAAATATGACTACCAAAAATTATTGCATAACTATTTGATCAATCACTATGTCTTAGTGAAATGAAGAAATGATTGTGAGAGAAATACTTTTTCTATTTTTTTAATAATATTTCTATAAAAAAAGAACGAAGATTAACTAGCTTTTCTTTTAATGGAAATTAGAGCTGTTTGGGTTCCGCAAGACTTATTCATTCCCTTCATCAATTTCCTCCGCAGTTAATTTGGGTTCATTGTACGTCGTTCGTGCTTGAAAAAGTTTTTTTTTATCTATTTACTTACAGTGCAGCGGAAACTTTTGTTGTCCAAGAAGCCTCTCGAAGTAAAAGAAGTTTTTATGAGAGGGCATTAATCTATTTATTTGAAAGTAAATAAACCTAAGGTCATTTGTTAAGGTCATTGTATCATTTCATAAAATTGGTTCTTTGTTATGTAACATTGAAAGGAAAAGAAATCACAGAAACAGGCTTGAATAATATGCATTACATTTCACAGAGAACAAAAGGTTAAGATTTTGAAAATTTCTAGTTAAATTTTCTTCGAAAATTTTGTGTGGAATATCTCTTAAACTAAAACACCTAAATTATTATTGAAAAAAATTATAATATTTTGTGATAAAAATAGTCTAGTTATCAATCCACTTTTATCTCCAAAGTGGCAAAATAAAACCCAATTATTACTAAAGATAAAATGACATCCGTCTATAGTGGTGTGACGTACCCCCCTCCGCAACATGGGGGTGCCCAGGATTCTAGGGGTTCCAAAACAGGGCCAATTTTCTGCTTAGGGGTGCTAGGTACGTGTCTTGGGCGTAAAAATTGCAGGTCGAAAAAAAAGAGAGCCAATATTTAAAGCATAATTCTCACAAACCAAAACTAGCTTATGAGCTGAAGGAGGAGAGGGGGGGATGCTCTGGAAATAGAGAGGTGGGGGAGGGTGAACAATAAGGATTGCTAAGGTAGCCGGGGAAGCCCAAATCCTGACTGACGCCTACATATGTTTTTGCAATTCTTTGTAAGATCTGGCTTGGGGCCCCAAACTTCTGTGAAGTGATCAGAAGTCTCGCTTTGTAAAAATTTGTCTCGCGGGGTTTAAAAAAAGTCCCAACTTTTGGAAAGAATGAACAAGAAGCTAGGAATTGGTGGGAGAAACACAATAACTGCACAGATTATTTAGAAAAGTTAATGGATTACAATGATACAGAGAAGTTTCATTGGGTTACATTAAAACAAGAACTTAATTGGAATGAATTGCAAAAATCATTCGATCATATTACTCAAAATTTCCCATATAGTAATGTTTCTGAAAATGATCTTTTTAATGAGGTATCATTATATATATATATATATATATATATATATATATATATATATATATATATATATATTGAGAAGGAAATGGTAAATCTTGGGCATTAGAAAAAATCACAAAAGAAAACAAACTGTTCGAAATATTTCATCCTTTTGAAATAAACCATTTTCCATGCAATAATGCACTAAATGTAATAGAACTCACGCTGTCCTTACCAGGAATTAATGCTGCGGCTGAATGCGTTTTTTTTCTGCCGTGAATAAAGTTTATCATAAGAATCATAATTAAGTGTTGAGACTTTAAAAATCATTTTATGTGGGAATTAAAATTTTTCAAGTTCTTGTGAAATATTTTATGACCTTTTAAACAATGACAGCAATCTATCCCCCAAATCACTCACCGTAAGAAATGTACTAAAGAATGAAATAATACTATAGTATAGTATTATTTTATATTGTTTGTATGCTAAACACATACATATTTTTTATTGTACAGGATTATCAGGAATGAATCATCCGATTACAAAATTTAATAATTCTCAGTGAATAAACAGAAAATGATCATTAATATGTCCTTGTAAAGATAAAATATGTAATTTTCAGTTTGTAATATTGTTTTTGTCAAATAGGTGGCAGCAATGTTGTAATTGTGAACAGAAGAGGGAATGGCGTCGTAGCGGGAGAAGGCGTTTTGAGGGCTCTCTCGTTTGCAAAAGTCTGTCAGTAGT